>OZ038502.1:3195143-3327643 GCA_964036315.1 Acanthosepion esculentum | reverse complement strand
TCATATCTCCAGACATTCTGTCATCCTTTATTCCAGTGCCACACAGCCCTGAACTCCCCGACCCACTCCTCCAAATCGGGAGCATCGGTTTACGGAAGAGAACAGCAATTCAGAAGACAAAGTCATTGATCCTGATTACAGAGTCGCAGCTGAGAAAGAAGCACATACTACCCACAACCAAAAAACTCAACGACCTGATCAGAGAGCTTGGTCTTACAGAGTCCAATTCCAAGCTTTTGTCATCGAGCAGTGGAATTCGTTCAATGAAAGTCTGCAAGTCGTAGGTCCGAGAAAGCGTCGCCACTATTTTTCAAGCTTTTTCCACTCGTCAAGATGAGCTTTGCTTCTGCTACAATGTGACCTGGTCTGTTCGCGGCAATTGGAATCGCCTTTAACCCCAGCGAGTGGCGCCTCTTCATCCAAAACCCATCTAGTTGCCTCAAAGCCGTGCTGTTTCATAACGGGGACATGTATCCATCTCCAGCGTGAAGATTTTGGTAGATGCTTTGAAATATGAAGAGTACGGTTGGGAGGTTATCAGAGACTTCAAAATGGTGGCGTTCCTGATGGATCTCCAAGGCGGCTCCACCATGTTTCCGTGTTATCTTTGCCCTTGGGACAGCAGAGACACCGAAGCACTCTACCACGGATGGGACTGGCAACAGCGGACCGAGTTCAATGTGCGAAGGAACAGCGCCAAATGGGAGCCACTGTTGGACCCCCAGAAAGTATAGTTTCTTCCACTGCACGTAAGATTGGGCCTTATGAAATAATATGTCACAGTTCTAGATAAGGAGTCTGAATCTTTCAAGTACCTTAAAGACGTCTCCCCTAAACTGGTTGCAGCAAAAGACAAAGCCGTTGTCCTCGTCGAACAACGAATAAAGAATATAGAGTGCAAAAGGTCAGTAGGATGGAGAAACCGATTTATTGCAGTGGTTCGGAAGGAAGTTCCTGGAGAATCACAAGGCTGAAAACTATGTGGGGCTTCTTGAGTCCTTGATGAAAACTACGGTAAATGAGCTGCAGGTTGTCCCCTAAAGTCCATATCCTTGACTTCCATCTTGATACATTCAAGGCGAACAAAGGAGCGTACTCAGAGGAGCAGGGCGAACACTTCAATCAGGATATACTGGATGTTGAACGCTGCTACCATGGATTGTATAAAGAAAACATAAAGAGAGACTATATTTGGGAGATGATTCGTGAAAGTAATTGACAGTAGAAGCGTAATTTTATTTTTATTTTATGTGGTTTCTCTTGTGTAATCCTAGAATAACTATATTGCTACTTTTGAATGATATATCGTTTGTCTGTTTTCGTGAAGGAGAATGTTCACATTGGCCAGTTTTTTAGGAATAGGGAAATTCCATAAATATCATTATCCTGGTCACGAAAGCCACGGCTGAAGTAAATATTAGCCATTTTTGATATTTTCTAGGCGTAAGCAAGTATGAAGTAGAAGTTGGTGCCCAAGGAAAAAAAAGGCTGTTACATAGTCTATTTGCCTTGATAAAGTCCGCCAGAGGCCGAAACGCGTCGGCTAAAATATGTTTTTCTTTTCTGTTTATTTTCACACACACACACACACACACACACACACACACACACACACACACACACACACACACACACACACACACACACACACATACATAATTATATATATATATATATATATAATATGGAGAAAACAACTGAAAAGTTGCAAATTAAAAGAAAAAAATTGAATGTTTTTTTGTGAAAGTATTTATTTAGAAAGTATACGTGGCTTCTCATTATGCTATATATATATATATATATATATATATATATATATATATGTGTGTGTGTGTGTGTGTGTGTGTACGGGCGTTGACTGGAAAGTTCATAGGCTAACCAATTAGTAGTTTAAAAGATATACAAGTGCATCAGAATGCAACAGCTGTCCGACCTGGTCTTATATTCTGGCACACTAATGCATATGTATGAAGAAATATAGTTTTAAGGTGTGCTATATTTATGGGATAAAGTGCTCAATGTCAAAGACAGAGCGTATGTAAATATAGATCTACTAGTGAATATAATGTCAGCACTCAGAGGCGACAGGCTGTTTCATGCTCGACGCAATCGGCGGCCTGACGATTGCGTTTAGCATGAAAGAGCCTGTCGCCTCTGAGTGTTGACATTTATGTTCACTTGTATATATATATATATATATATATATATATATATATATATATATATATATATATATAATAAATCAAATCCTTTTACCTTATATGGGGAATAGGTTATTTTGGCAGACGACGAAATTTGAATGGACAGACGACCACTTTCGTCGTCTGCCGAAATAGACTATTCCCCATATGAGGTAAAAGAATTTGTTTAATAATTATATTGTTCTGTAGAAATAAAATACATCGAAGCCTTTTTTGTGGATCAGTTCTAATATTTTCATATTACTAGGATCCACTTGGATTATGTTCCAATGGATTTTTTACCTTACTACACACACACACACACACACACACACACACACACACACACACACACACACACACATATATATATATATATATATATATATATATATATATATATATATATATATATATTTATATATATATAGTTTACGAAAAACTAGGTAATCCGTATGGGAAGACCCAATGAGGATATATATATATATATTATTAACGATTCAAACATTTGTGTATCGGAAAGTGTAATTTAAGGGGATCCCAGTATGTCACAGAAGCTCCCCATTGCAATTCAAGGGGGAATTCAGCGCATTTCATAGCATCTTTAGGAAGTAGCAAAATTAATTTTTAAATAGTCATTAAAGAAAACCAATTTTTTTTACTGGGACTATTTACATGTGGACTGCGGTTGCAATCTTTTTGTTCCACGCACCGGTCCCACAGAGTCCAAGTAAATGCGGGTCTTTAAATATCAGACTCTCGGACCCAAGCTTTAACAAGGCCATCGACTTGCGAATTTGGTGTCATAGTAATTGTGAATGGAATTCTTGGGTCGGGCAGATATCGCTAGATATGGTCAGCGGAACAAAAACAATCTACCCCTGCAGCGAAAATAAAGAGTTTTTTTTTTTTACAATAAGGTTCACTTTGTACAAGGCCCGGGTGCCACTTGAGGTAGAGCGTTACATTAAGGTGTAGTTTATATAGATAGGAGGGGGAGATAACTCTAGATTAAGGTTAAGATTGTAGTGATCGGGAAAACATCCTCTTGGGAGTCGGTTCCACAGGGCAGTAGTTGGCGGGAAGAAGCTGTTCGAGTGGCATTTATTTCTCGTCAGTGGAAGGCGGAGGGAATGTGGGTGGTTCGCTACAATGGGCGTGGTATGGCGGCTCCTAGCTGTGAAGGTTAGAACTGGTGGAACTAAGGAATATAGTTCGTCCGAGGATTTTCCATATAAGTAGCGATAGAGCGGTGAGAGACTCACCACCTCTCATCTGTGAGAGAGAAGTTGAAGGGTGGAAAATTATTCTTCCCCAACAAGGACTCGGAGATTCTCTTGAACTTCATCAAGACTGGAAAGTGAGCACTGGGCAGTTCCCGTCCAAATATGGCAACAGCTCTCCATTTTTGGCCTGATCTGGTTCTTAGAAAGGTAGAGGATAGCATGTGGAGTCAGGTAATTATTAGAGCAGCACAGGTAGTCGATCATTTTACCTGCATCTTTAACGATGGATAGTATATCAGAGTTTCATTTGAGGTCGGGTGTGATTTTGAGGCCCGATATTCTCTCAAGGCACAGTGACTCTTCGAGGGGTCATCTGTTTATCGTGACTGGCAGTAGTTCGGCATCTGATCGGCGTTGATGGAATGAAACTAGTGAATTGAGCTTGTAATTCTCTTAAGGTTACCCGGATCACTATGCACCTGATGAAGGCCATAGGGCAAAACGGCCGAAGCGTCTTGATCGTAACAACAAAGATGAAGACACTGGCACGCATGTAAACAAGGTAAATAATGATACATCCTCATTTCAGAGATGCAGAGAGAAGCTATATTTTATTTCGATAAAAGACGAATATTTCAAACTATTTTTTAATTTTTGTATTTGGGTTGCGTGAATCTCGTATGGAAGTAATGATTTTCTCGGTTAATAGCCTGTTCGTTAATGATTTTTCGACTTTTAATTTTGTCTTTTATTTATCATCGATTTGATTTTGCTTCCGTTAGTTATATCAACGTTAGTGGAAGTTGATTTGACGTCAGTTTCGTGGTGCTTTATCGGCGTCTTTCGTAATGACGAGGTCTGGCTAGTTAATCACTTCCATCTTGTCTCACTGTCTAATCAGTGAAGCGGTAGCCATTTTTATGAGACCAGAAAGAAATCTAAATGCCGCCTATCTTTCTGATATTCTATTAAATACATTAAAAATATTAATTTTTACGATCACGCACATTTTGCGAGGCCGATAAAAATCGGCTTGGCTTTTCTTTCCGAGGTATAGCGGCCAGCTCCCTCTATCGATACGATAGGGCGTGGCAAGACATTTGGGACTCAAAAGTGGGCGTGTGGATGTATGCATTTACACACATACACATATGCAAATTCACATTGACAGAGATAGGAAGGTGCCAGTTGGAATAGAGATTTATAGGAAGAGACAGACACCTATGAGTATAAATATGTGTATGTCTTAGTGTGTAGTAGGGATGTTTTTAATTTCCGAATATGGTTAGCACATTGTGGCCTTGTTCGTAGTTAATATTGTGAAGAGTTGGCTTTTTCTTTTTTATTATTAAAACTTCCATTATTTTTAATCGTTTTTTACAGGTGGATGCAATTAATATATTTGGGTTTTCTACGAGTATGTTTCTAATGGAGTCTGGTAAAATTGTGTGTGTGTTTAAATGGGTTTTAATGGAGCTGTAATCAGATAGATTTAATGTAAGACGTCTGGATAAGCATGTAGTTGTGTAACCGATGTATTTGATTAAAAATAATGAGAGCGTTAATAAAAAAGAAAAAGCCAACTCTTAACAATATTAACTACGAACAAAGCCACAATTAAAAACATCCCTACTACACACTAAGACATACACATAATGCCCACACTCAATTAAGCTGAAAAATCGAATCATCCTTGATAATGGCTAAAGGTATAGCCGAAAGCGCTCGGGAATATAAAACATTTGGACAGTTTTTACACACCCTTTGCTCTTGTTCGAACACAAGAAAAATTGAATAAAAAGCTTAACCGTAGTGCATTGTCTGTCGTTTCTGTAATGAAACATGCATAAACGAAGGATTGCTGCCTAAATATACAACTATATATATATATATATATATATATATATATATATATATATATATATGTGTGTGTGTGTGTGTGTGTGTATGTGTGTTAGTGTGTGTGTCTGTGTGTCTGTGTGTAGGTAGATATGAAGCTATTAGGATAAATATTGATTGGTGAAATGTATGAAAAGAAGATTCGTTTGTCCTCTCACCAATACCATAGAAATGAACAAAATGTTTCAGGCTTATTTACGCGAACAACAATATCTACATTATTAAGATAATGTACTTTTGCCTCTGGGTAGCACCTATCACGGAAGGGTCTCCTTTATGGCAACATTCAAAGAGGATATTGGCAATCAATCGATACAATTCGAGTGCGCGTTGCAATTGATTTCGGCGTTTGGTGGAACCGCAGTTCAGTTTTTCATTGTTGCATGTAAAATATTTTAGCCGTGGTGGACGTTACGGTTTTCGAGTTAATGCTGGCACGTGAGGCTGGTGGTACGTTCTAAATCTGGGTACTGGACGGCAAATACGAGGGTGGGTGCCAATGAGATTTTTATCGATTACTCAAGCGGCGCTTAGAGACTTAGAATGCAATCAAAATGAATCAAGTCCAAATCTGAGGCTTTGTTATTCTTTCTCGTCAGGTTGGTCCATTCATATTCATATATATATATATATATGAGTAGAAATATCTCAGTATATTCATGGTTGTCTGCATCAAAAGATTACACATCAATCTATCTATATAAGTCTGTTAATATCTATCTATCTATCTATCTATCTATCTATCTATCTATCTATCTATCTATCTATCCGAGTATGTTCATATCTATCTATCTATCTATCTATCTATCTATCTATTTTAAGCAAGGTGAGAAACGCCTCGCTATGGGCATCTGCTATGAGAACAACATACGGCTGTTATGTTCAAAATACTCTAAAGATTACCTGCATCGACAGACAACCGTTAAAGGACGAGGGGAAAGATGTTCAGGACGCACACCACAGCCCTTCTCTTTACGGACAACCGCCGTCCGACGCTCCTACCTTTGCCCGTACCCCCGACCAATTGTTCCCCAACTGAAGGTCGGGCCTGAACCACCCTTCAAGAATTCGGGTGGGACCATCCGTCCAATTAAAGGGTCCCGGAAGAGCAACGCTCTTCCAAGGGGCACAACGGCATGCCAGAAGTTTGTTCGCGGTTAATCTTGGCCGCTGCGACTTTCCCGCACCGTTCATCCGCCTTCTGCATCGCCTCAATGTCGCTGCAGCACGACACAAAAATTAATACGTCATGGCGTAAGCGGAAGATCTCGTGCCTTCCCAGTGAGATCGCATGGGGCTGGTCTGCACGCGCTGTCCTTCAGCCTGTGCAGGAGGTGCATAAAGTGGGGGACAGCGAACAACCCCGACGAATCAATCCGGACAGCGCAATGACCCCCCTCCCCGAATGCATCCCGTTCACCTGAAGCACAGCATCTGGGAAGCAATACAGCAAGCTGACCCATTTACAGAAGTCGGGTTTGAATCAGGCGGCCTGTAGGACATCTGCCATATACTGATGGTCGACCCTCTCGAATGCCTTGGACTGGTTCAAATTTATCAGATTGGCCTTTTCATCATCTTCTACACCCTTTTACAACTAGGCAGATCAAATGCAGGTTGTTCTGAATTGTTCGGCACTTCACAGTACTTGTCGGCCCCGGTCTCAACAGGACCTCCGAAACTAACTGCAAACGCGGCGTCAGGATCTTGGCCAAAATATTTAACTCTGTATTCAAAAGAGTTCATGGGCTTGTACTCATCTAATTTCCTCCCACCATGCTTAGCCATCTTTAACAGCGTGGTTACACCCCTGGAGATCCGATCAGGACGGACCAGTTTTTGAACACTGCTGTCAATGTAGGTAAAAACATGTGCGACAGCCTCAAATATGACAGACCTAATTCAGTGCCTCGTGGACTTTGACCTCCATGATCTCACCCTCATAATCAGCAGCTTCAGTCAATGAGTGTCGAGAAAAGTCAGTTAAATAGCAGTGGAACTTTTGCTCACGAGGCCATGCTCCTTGATCAACCGGTTGTGGAAATGCAGACGAAACGCCTCGTACATTTCGTTGGTCAGCCGAAGGGCACACTCATCTTTGGGTTGGGTGGGGTGTGGTGTCGGCGAATGTAACGATCGGAACCTCGATGTATGTCCTCCTTGCGCAATTCTGTGCCTATCTTCGCCTTTTTCGTTAGGCATTTAACTACCTGGGCCTTGATAGCGCTCGCTAGCCGAATACTCCACGTCCTGTTTATCTAACACTACATTTAAAGGACCCTTACAAACTATATTTTAATGCCGTCACCTTCTTAGCCTCATCTGAAGCAAGTCCTTGCCGATATTGTGGTGAAAGGTTCTCTCACTACCTATTCCCAATAACCTCCCACGCGAATTCCCGCTGCACGAATCTAGTTAGCTGTAGCCGGATGTCCTCACTGTACAGTGAGGGAAATGATTTTCTATGTGTAGCTTAGATGTGGTACAAGGCAGAAACTTTTGAGCAACAAGTGATGATCGAACTTATCATTCAGTCATAACTGATCAAAGAGATTATCTTGTTAACCATTACACAACGTCGATGCACCCTTCTTTTTATAAACAACTCATTCGTAAGTAACTGTGCTCAATTTTGACCACCTTAAGTAAATTCACTACTGACACCTGTGCAATTTAAACAAATGGCCAGCAACAGAATAAATGAAAAAGGGAGAGAAAATAAAAAGGTAAACGTAAAATCCAATCAAAACTATTAGCGAATAAATAACCTCCACAGCATTCAAGAATTACACCTATTTTGCTAGTTTAGTTACAGTGAAATGTCTTTTTTCTCTTTTTATTAGACCCAAGCAAACATTGAAGCAAGGTGAGCACTAATTAAATTAAACAACCTAAGTGCTGGTCAAAAATCTATCTATCTATCTATCTATCTATCTATCTATCTATCTATCTATCTATCTATCTATCTATCTCAGTCTTTTCCCTATCTATCTATCTATCTATCTATCTATCTATCTATCTATCTATCTATCTATCTATCTCAGTCTTTTCCCTATCTATCTATCTATCTATCTATCTATCTATCTATCTCAGTCTTTTCCCTATCTATCTATCTATCTATCTATCTATCTATCTATCTATCTATCTATCTATCTATCTATCTATCTCAGTCTTTTCCCTATCTATCTATCTATCTATCTATCTATCTATCTATCTATCTATCTATCTCAGTCTTTTCCCTATCTATCTATCTATCTATCTATCTATCTATCTATCTATCTATCTATCTATCTATCTATCTGCCTTTCCCAATCCATCGCCATGATTCTTTTGATTAGCATTTTTGTTTCTCTCTCTTTCTCTGTTTTCTTCTCTATTTTCCTTGCTTTTGAAACCCATTCCACTTATTTAACGTTTATTTCTTCTTCTTCGCTTCTTCTCCCAACCGCTCTTCCCGTTGCTTTCTCCTTCTGTAGTATTTACTCTCTCTCTCTCTCATGCTTATCATCATTAAATCATATTATAAGATTAATTAGCGACAACTATTCTAGAGGCTAGTTTCTTTTGAATCTGCCTCTCTCTAGAATTAGAGAGACAGAGAGCTCTCTCTTTCTCTCTTTAATTCTAAAACCAAATCAACTATTCTTTCTCGAACCATTTTTCTCTCTGCCGATCATCAACTTTCGTTGACCAAGAACCGTTTGACAAACCTTCCCATCGTTGTTAACTTCACTTCACATACTGCTAACGTTTATCGATTAGGATTTTAACGTTTATCGATTAGTAATAAATATCTTTGCTTCTATGTCGACGCTGCTCGGCTGTAAAGGTTTCTTTATCAAACGAGCCATCTGTAAAATTCCAGCCCAAGTTGTAACAGCGAGGAATTAGTGTGAAAGCGTCATCCCCTCTCATCGACACACTCTGGGCGTCCAGTTTAGATGGTAAACAATTACAATTCGACATTATCAATACGGGAAATTATCATAAAAAGTAAAAGCAAAACGATTGCAAAATATTTTGCTCATTTTGCTGGTTACACTCACAATGCTTCTCTTATTTCTGAAATGAGGAATAATAATAATTATTATATATTCATCTATTCGGACGAGTGTCCTCATCTTAGTTGTTATAGTTACAACGTTTCTTTTATTTCGAAGATGTACAATGATCGTTCTTATAAAATTATTTTTTCTTCTGACGGTTATCCTCATTTTAGTTGTTATACTCGCAATATTTCTATTTTTTCAGAGATTAGGAATTATCATTATTATTATGATTTTTTCGCGCCTTATATCTATCTATCTATCTATCTATCTTGGTTGTTATAGTCATAATAATTAAGATATTTCCGAGATGAGGAATTATCATTATTATACAATGATTTTTCGCCCCTTATCCCTATCTTGGTTGTTATAGTCATAATAATTGGGACATTTCCGAGATGAGAAATTATCCTAATTATACAATTATTTACCCGAAAAGTTATCCTGATTTTTATTGTTATAATCACGAAGTTTCTTTCAAATAATGCTTTGTTCGACATTTTTTCTCGGAAATTTGCTTTTTTACTTATTTTATTAAATGTCGCATCCATCAAGTCAGTCAGTCCCAGATAAGGTAGAAGAGGTTCCGTTTATTTTCAGAATATTTTATTGAATCCCAAATAGCAAAATCGAAATTACAAGGATTCTCAAGCAATGATTACCAATTAAATTCTCAAATCTAATGTTTTTCTTGCAGCAAATGTAAGGATCTGACTCCTGTCCGGAAATTATTGTGTTTCCTTGGAAAATTCGAATGATCGAAGTGAGCAATCCGCATCGCATAAACTGGGATTTGTTCAAACTACAAACGTGCAATTTTTTTTGAGTTTAAGTGTTTTTCCGATTTCTCACTTAAATCTCATTGATCAGATGAACATTTTTTCTTCAGTTTTTATTCCTCCATGCGCAAAATAATCGCAAAAATTGATCTATGTTTCTTGCAAGCAAATATCTCACCGAACAAATTAAGAGCCTCGGGCACAGCTCGTATTTTCGGATCACGTTCATCATGACAAGAGAAATCTCTTCTTAAAATTGCTCTGTTAGCCTCAAATTAGAAGTGTAAAAGAAAACCTGCTTTGCACTGTGCGGAAATAATTTTTCCAGAAGAAAAGATTTTATCTTTGATCTGTTTTCCTAGTGTATTTACTCGGGTTCAGTTACAAGTAACCGAAATAGATTGGGATAGTTCGATGCTAACATACAATGGCGTCTCTGTCCGTCAGACCAAGTCGATTCTAGATTATCATCTTCCATAAAACAAAAACTTACATTTTTTTCTCTGAATATGATTTGTAGTACTCAATAAATTACAATTAATTACGATAGATCTTAAAACTAAACCTGCCGGAAGTTATGATGCAAATCAAATAAACCCCAATAACTCAAAATGTTTTGTGCTAATATTTTTTCAAATTTAAACTTCACCATTTCCACCCTTAGTAAAAGAATGAAATTTTCTACCATTATAATGGTTAGTTTTTGAGATATTTAGAATTTATGAAAATGGACTTACTGAAGTTAATATGCAGATTGAACTAATATTAGCTTAAGACCTTTGAAATCTAGTAAACATTTTTTTTTGTCCATAATATATGTTGAAACATGGGTAAAGGGAACGATCTACCAACTGCTGAAAAACAGAAAATAACAAAGTCATTGAGTGAGGGAATGATCATTGTTGATATCAAAGGATATTTGCAGAGATCATCGAACGATAAAGAAAGCTGTTATAATGATCAAATGATAAAAAAAGGATGTTATAATGATCAAATGATAAAAAGGCTGTTTTAATGATCGAACGACAAAGAAGGCTGTTATAATGATCGAATGATAAAGAAGACTGTTATAATGATCGAATGATAAAGAAGACTGTTATAATGATCAAACGATAAAGTAGGCTGTTATAATGATCGAATGATGAAAAAGGCTGTTATAATGATCAAATGATAAATAAGGCTGTTATAATGATCGAACGATAAAGATGGCTGTTATAATGATCAAATGATAAAAAAGGCTGTTATAACGATTGAACGATAAAGAAGGCTTTTGAAAATATAATAATGTTCACAACTCAAAGCAAAGAAAAAGGCTTTAAGAACTTGATTCCTGGAGATGAACGTAAACTGAAGAGTTAAACAGAACTGTGTTAAGTACTGCGATTTTATGAACAAGACTTTCTTTGCATTGTACAAGTTCCAGTCTCGCAGTTTCAAAGTGAAGTATGTATTTATGCACGACAATGCGCCTTCTCATATATCTAAGTTTAGCCCTGAATTCTTTGAGCATAAAAGATTTACAGAAGAGAAGATAATTGAATGGCTACCATCAAGTCCTGATCTGAATCCGATCGAAAATCTATGGCCAATTTTGAAGATGAAATTATATGAAGGTGGCAAACAATATAACAGCAAAGCAGACCTATGGGAAGCAATTAAAACTACTATGTCGGAAATTGAAACTGATGAAATAAAATAAATTAACAAAATCAATGAATAATAGATTACAGGCTGTTATTGAGAAGAAGTTTCAATATATTAAAATGAAAAGGATTCAAACACTTATGTTATTTGTTCTATTAAAAGTGTTGATCAATTTTTCATGATTTTTATTATTAAAGTAAAATGTGATTATTTGGGTTTGCCCAATCACTTCAGCTGTCAGTTTTTCTTTTTAGAATAATACGAATAACTTCAAGAAAACTTGATTGATTCTACTTAAAATGTTAACCCAGGATTTATTTGACATCTAAACTGATTGCTAAAAATTTTGACAATGTTTTTTCAAGCCAAATTTGAATTATTGAAGTTTATATTATTTGCTTAATAACTTCAGACAGAGTGTAGATGGATATATTAATTATAGAAAGATTTTTCATACAATTATTGGAAATAAAAATAAATTAACTACGGTAAATAAAAAGGGTTAATTTAATTTGTAATTTCGTGTGTTTTTTTCCTGAGGTTTGAGGAGACAATCATATGGCTCTCCAATATATACATATATATATATATATATATATATATATATATATATATATATATATATATATATATATATATATATATCAATTTTAGGTGTTGACTTCTATGTTCACTTTTATATATATATATTAACGACGAATCATTCAGACCAAAGTGAATTAGTAAAGTTAATGATATAAAATGGCGAATTCACTTCGCTAACTAAATTTTAAATATGCATTGACCATTCGATGAATATTATGATTCCTGTTTTTTTTTTTTTTAATTATAAACTCTATTAGGTCTTCTTTAAATATGCAAGTACTTTCAACGGGTTCTCCGGTTGTCATCAGGCATTGAAGCTATTTTCTTTTGGGTTAAATTCAGGTTGCATCCGAGACGAAAAAAATATAATGTACCTGTTATCAATAACACGGTGCAAAAACATATTTCGATTTGCATTATATTTTTTCGAAGTGAGTTCGCCATTTTATATCTTACTAACTTGACTAATTTACTTTTTGTAGGAATGATTCATTGTTATATAAATTAAACTGCACCGCATATTTGATTAACGAGTTATATTACTTCAAACTTTACTGGATACTTCGTATTTGAAATAGACGCCCCATTTTATTTATTAAACAGCGTGTATTACGTCTTGTGGTCTGCGCATTCGAGAAATCTTAGTAAATTCATTCTCCGACAGGGATCGAAGTGTTCATATATAGAAACTAATAGTATCATATTTATTATGATGTCTTTCAGTTTGTTTTCAACATTTTCCAGGACATTTTTGAATTACAAATTGAAAAAGATATTTTCGCACAGAGTATATAAAATAATTAATTGATTTAACATTCCTCAGGTAACAAGAAAAAAATCTGGATTTAATGTGGATTGGTAGAAATCTGCAAGAAAACTACACCTTTTGTTGTTTCAGTCCGAGATCTTGGGCGATCTCTTTTGATTCATAACTGAATAGGCAAAATATTTTTCGACCGTTGTCTTTTGCGGTAAACTGGTTGCTAACCAAGGCTATAGGACCCCCAATCTGTCCTGCTATTTAACCCATAGCCGGGTAGAGAAGAGATGGATTCACAACTTTCTCAAGTGTATATGCGCGCATGTGCATTTTAACGGACCCATCTGAAATTCGAACCCAGCTCCCTGGTTTCTCGTTGCGAGCTTATATCCACAACATAGCAACGGACATTATGATTTGCAGAAATAAATTCTTTTAATGACTTTTTTTTATTATTCGGCGTCAGCATGATTAAACACAAAACTAAAATATCAATTTCAAATATTTCATCATTTTTAAGACATCAGGAACCAAGTAACTGCCGGCTGTCATCACGAATGCAAAGGATATACACATGTAGTTATCTCCCTTGCATTAGAGACATTAAATTGACATTCTCTATGTTTATATATATATATATATATATATATATATATATATATATATATATATATATATATATTCTGTATATATATATATATATATATATTAAGCATTTCAACCCAAGCAAGGCGGGAGTACCATTAGTATGTAAGGGGCTACAGAGAATAAAAGTAAACGAAAAGACTGGGTATAGTGGGGGGGAGGATAAAAGGAAGAACGAGGGTTAAAGCAATAGAAGATGTCGAATGTCATTACATTTAAATTTTTGAAGATTATCGTATCAGGGAAGCAAGTAAGAGGAAGGGAGTTTCATTGTCGGGAAGTGCGACAGTAGAAGCTGTTGGAGTAGAAGAGGTGGTTACATTTAACTGTTTCGACATTAAAAGGGTGGGACCGAGATGCCAACCTAGTAAATTCAAACAGTCGGAGCACCAGTGAAAATAGATCATCAGAGCAGATGCCATGAAAATATTTATAAAAAAGACAGAGGGAAGCCACATTACGTGTGTCAAGATGTGACTGGAGTCGAGACCCCACGTCAGGACCGATCACATTGGATATCCGTCTTTGGATTTTGTCGAGAACCTAGAGATAAAGAGCGGGGGTACCAAACCATATATAGCAACAGTATACAATGCATGGGCGAATGGTAGATTTGAAGATGTGAAGTATGGACTCAGACGAGAAAAACCTTCTGGTGCGACACAGAGAACTAACTTTCCTTGCGGTAGATGTAACTATTGATTCAATGTAGTTATTCTACATCAGGTCAGTGGTGAACGTGTGACCAAGAAGGCGCAGTGAGGCTTTCTCGTGGAGTTGATCAACAACCATGCTAATAGGAGACAGGGAAGTTTCTCTATGGTGAATAATTTTTATTTTATTTTTAAGCTTTTCACCCCAGGCAAGGCTGGAAGCCACTAGCACGCAAGGGGTTACAGAAGATTTGGAGCGAGAGCAAATAGGAGTATTAGAGGAAAGGATGTGGAGAAGGATAGAGGATAGATCAAGGCAACTGGGGATGTCGATTGACGTTACACTTGAATAGTTGAAGATCATAGTCATCAGGGAAACAGGAATGAAAAAGGGAGTTCCATAGGCGTGAGGTGCGAGATATGAAGCTATTGGAGTAGAAGAGACGTCTACATTTAACAGTTTCAACAGTGAAAGGGTGGGACGGGATGCCAGCCTCGTAGGACGCTTGAATTCATGGAGCCTGGGAACCAGCGAAAGCAGCTCTTCGGAACAATTACCATGGAAGTATTTATAAAAAAATTACAGCAGTTTCGTTTTGGATGCATTAAAATCCACAAGCCATTTCCTGCTTCAGTCAACGCCAGATTGGAGGTTGTTTTCGAGACCAACGACCAGGTTAACTTTCTCAGTAATGCCGCATTTACTATTGAAACAGGAGTAAATGGTTGTGACGTCTGCGTAGATGCTTATTTGAGAACTGGTAACATCAGGAAGATCATTGATGAAGTTTAGAAAGAGTGTAGGGCCAAGGATAAAGCCTTGACGAACACCAGCATTTACATAGAAGGAACTAGAAGTGAACCTGTTCAGGACAACTTTCATTTCACGGTTAGTCAGAAATGATTTGATTGAATCAAATAATCCTCCTGTAACACCGTATCTCGGAAACTTACGTAGAAGGTCAGCATGCCAAACACTGTCAAACGCCTTCGATATATTTAGAGCTGTAGTTCTCAAACTTTTGGAATTGTAAGCGCACTAGAGACAAACTTCTGAAAAAATATGTTATAATAAAGTCAAATATTGCAGAAAATAAATAATGAAATAAAAAATAAAAAATGAAACATACGTTAAGTTTATTCATTCTTGTGTTTATGAGAAACATGAACCAAATGAGTCTTAGCAATTTCTTCAATATCTGGGTGTATATTTGAGAGGTAAACTTTAATTTCCTCCTCAATATATTGAAGAGTTCCTCTCTTTTTTCACTTAATTGTGGTGAGAGCAGAAAAGCCTAATCCACATAAATATGATGTTGAAAAATGTAGCAAAATAGTCAGTTTTTTTAGATATTAACACATATTCTTCCTTTATAGAAATCCAAAAAGCTTCAAGAGACGATTCATTATGTTTAATCATCAAACCACGATCAGTGGATATAGTTGCCAGTTCTTCTTCAGTTAATGGTAAACCAAAATCACTTGAAGTTTCCATGAATGACTTAGTTATCCAATCGTATTGTTCAGTGTTATGTGATGGAAAATAAAAACTCAGTTTTTCCTCCAAACTTGTTAAAGGTTCAACAATTATTGGAAGTATTTCATTCATGTAAACGTTACTTAACAATGGAAACATTTCCAAATTACCTTCAACAGCTTTTCTTTTCCAAATCTGGAGTTTTCTCTGAAACGTTTCCATTTTGTCAGTAGATTTGAGGATTTTTTCTCTTTTTTCCCTTGCATGCTAGTATTCAAAATATTGAGCTGCTGAGATATATTGGCCAAATACTGTAACCTGCCGATCCAAAATTCGTACCGAAGGAGGTCGCAATAATTTAATTGTTTCATCTCTTCAAAAAATGCAGTAAGTTCTTGTCGTAACTCGTGTAGACGAGTAAGACCTTTATCCCTTGACAGCCACCCCACCTCGGTGTATAAAAGCAAATTCGATACAAAGTTGTTCGAATAAACACGATTTGACAAGTCTTTTTTTAATAAAATTTACCATTTGAAAAACTTGTAAAACTTCCAATTTTTCTCCCAATGTTGTTTGCCATCATGGCCTCCCTATGAAGAGAGCAGTAAGTTACGATAACATTCTCATACACCCTTCATACAACCTACCATGGAAGGGGCCCCATCTGTACAAATGCCTACACACGACTTGCATGATAACTGCCATTTATTAAGACAGTTATTCAGAATGTTCAAAAAGTCCTCACTTTTTATAGTCACATTTAATTCTTTGCAAAGATGAAACTAATTTACTATTTGTTCTTCATTAATAAATTGAATGAATGCTAATAGTTGCCCCTTGTCAGTAATGGCCGCTGACTCATCAATTTGCAATGACTGAAGTATATTACTGCATACATTTTTCTCGATATCAGAAGACATTTCTAGAATACGCCTGTCAATTGTATCGTTGGACAGAGGAATCTTGTTTGTTTTTATTTCTGCTTCATTTCCAAGCATCGTTATGACAGCTTTGTTTTGCATGCAGGCAAAATAAGTGACTCACCTAAAGTATGACTTTTCATATTTTGTGATATCAGTTCTGAGACTTGATAAGAAGCGATTTGAACTTTCTCAGAAACGGTCATTATACCTTTAAAAGAATATGCAGATTTTGTTTGCTGTTCGGACAGCTCTTGAAATAACTTGTAGATTTCTTTTGTAAGTGAGAGTGATTTTTAAATGTTTACTAAATTTACTTGGAAACAATGGTTTATTTGCCATTTCACATCCACATACTAAAAGTGGCGGCAAAGACTTATCTTCACTTCCGGTTCAAGTAAATGGATTCTAGACCAAGGTCTGTGCACCTTAGGCCATGGTTTTTGTATAATAGGTGGTGCCTTTGCTGCCGCAGCACAGCCTCTACATTTTTCTACCATTTGAGTAATGTCGTTATCCATATTAGGCCAGTACACGAAACTTCTCTTTAAGGCTTTCATCCGATTTTTCCCTAGGTGTACTGAATAAAAGTCCTTGAGAATTCGTCTTTGTAAAGATTTGGATATGACCACACTCTCATTATAAAGTAATACGTGATCACAAATTGAAAAACTCTCCCCTAGATTTCTTTCTTTTCTTCTATTTTTCTCTTTGTACTTCGATGGAATTCATCCATTTCAGCTTCTCTTCTGATTCCTAACAAGGTCACTGGTAATTCCCTTACTGTATTGTTTAGAACTTTACTAATTTCGTCTTCGGCTCGCAAAGCCGCTATTACAGAGTCTTCCAGAGGTTCGCATTTCGCAGGTACAAATCTAGATAATCCATCCGCATGAACAATTTTAGGAACGGTAGGAACTCTAGTTTGAAATTATAATTCAATAATATAGTTCCCCATCTCAGAAGTCTGTTGGCTGTGTAAATTGGTAGTCCTTTTTTCGATCCGAATATAGTGAGAAGAAGTTTATGGTCAGTGTGAAGAGTAAACTCTCTTCCATATATGTATCTGTGGAAGCGGGTTATGGCGAATATTATTCCTAACGTTTCTTTCTCAATTTGCGAATAATTCCTCTCTACTAGTAACAACGATCTAGATGCGTGAGCTATAGGTTTCCTTGTGCCATCCTGCATCTTGTGTAATATACAAGCTCCCACTCAGTGTGAGGTTGCGTCTCTAGCAATGATAATTTTCAGTTTGGGATCAAAATGTGTCAGTACTAGATCAGACGTTAATTTCTTTATGATCTCTGTTGTGGATTCCGGGATGAAATCCGGTATCAAACAATAACAAACGCCAAGAATGAATATAAGAAATAAATGTATTAACGTGATAATACAAACTGGTAATACAGGTTAGTAGTTCCAGGAATGCGGGGTTAGTAGACAAATATTTATATATAGATAGTCTTTGATATCGACGTATCGCTGTATGACTTCTTACTGAGTCTACGTCACTGTGACTCTTGCCGCTACATTATTCTACTGACCGACTCAACGTTCTTACTGCTACTACTGTCCGACTTGACTTAACATACTCCGGGTATTCACTGGCAGTAGTATATGTATACCTTGGGTAAGTCCATTTGTGTAAAAAAGGGAGATCCCTCAATACCTCCCTCCTTAAATCCCTTTTAGTGGGGTGTAGTATTTTTTCCTCTATGGTCGATAATCAGAGGTTCGCTAGATTTTCTCTTCCTGTTTGACCTTCTAATTTCTGTGTCTTCCTGAGGTCTTTGAATCTCATTTTGTATTTGTTCAATATGTTTTCTGTGGATAGACTTTTCGCCTTGTACTGTGTACATCACATTTCCTAGTCTGTTAATTATTGTATCAGGTTCGAATGATCTCTTGAGTACTATAGGTGTACGCCGGTTTTTGTTCCTGTTCGGCAATAACTTATCTAACACAGACCGTATTCTGCGGGTAAACAGCACGTTTCCCTTCTTCTTTTTTACTGCTGGTTGGACATTTTCTTTTAATTCAATTCTAGCAGCAAACTTGTTACCTCGTCCCAACCCGCTCGAAAATACTTTGGGACATTGATTATGTAATTCTGCCTTTCACTTTATCTTTTTACAAAAACTGATAGGTAAATCCTATACGTCGAACTTCTGTATCCAGTCTGTGCCCACCAGATTTTCTGTATCTTTCATTACGAATATCTTGAGTTTTTTTTAGTTTTTCCGTGGAATTTCACATTTAAGATCACTTCTCCGAATTTTATACGCTTCCCTGTAACTGACTTAGCAATTTTCTGCGTAGGTATCATGGTCGGTCTATTAATCTTTCTCCATGTCTGTAGATTAATTATCGTTAGATCCAAACCTGTGTCTAGTTGTAATTTTATCTTTTTATTTAAAATTTCAAGTTCCACGTATTTTCTTATGTTAATATTATCTTCGTTATGCATTCTAATAACTCTTATCTTACTAGTAAATTTTCTGTTCCTACATTGGGATGCCTTGTGGCCCATTTTTCCACACGCTAGACATTTTTTATATTTAAAACGACAAACCTTATTCCAGTGTAGTCCTCCACATCGATAGCATGCAGATTGGGGGGGGGGGGCTTATATTTACTTAGATTTTTATCATAATTTGTCCTATACTTTGTACTTTTTCCATTATTATAGAATTTTTGTTTTCTTTCCGGGGAGAGTGAAAATCTTTTTTCATTATTATAGAATTTTTGTTTTCTTTCCGGGAAGGTTCAACGTAAACTTTTGTTCAACTTACGTATATGCGCTACTCCTGACTCCTCGATATCCTTCGAGTCTTTCTTTGTACTCAGGCATTTTTGGTAGTCTTCTGATAATTTTTGTAGTGTTAATCATCCAGGTTCATTTTGTAGTTTTGAAAGCATTCTTTTGCGCATTTCACTATCCGTAGCTGAGACTAACCCTTGTACAAAAATAAGACACTTGAAATTGTCCGGAGTTAATTCTGCCAACATGAAGTCGTCACAATGTTTGTTCACGATTGCGGCGAACGTGGAGTAGTCCTGATTTTCGTCCTTTACGAGGTTAAGACCTTTCCACCTTTTGTGAAATAGTGACGTCTTTGGACTGAAAAGCTCTGTAAGGCATGTAACTGCTTCGTCAAACGTTAACTCATTTGTCTTTTTTGGCAAGATGTAATCCACAAATTTTGTGTATTCTTCTGTTCCTATTTTTCTGAATAACAGACGTAGCTTCTTTGTTTCTGTCCAGTTTTGACAATCGATGTTGTAGATGTCTTCATAACGTCGGAAATAATCCCCGAAATTTTTATCCTCTTCTAGGGAGTAATTGAATGTTTCTATCGTATTCCACACTGCGTCTTGGGAAAAAGTCGCCTCTTTTTCGATATTTTGTTGTTTGTTACCCGCTACCTTTAATATTAGTTACTGGATTTGCATTTGTCTTTCTTCATTTTCCTTGTGCGTTTGTAGTAATTGTTTTTGCCACTTCTCTTCCATTCTTTCTTGGAATTATAATTGCTGTTGCTTTTTGTCTCTCTTGGAGTTGTAATTGCTGTTCATTTTGGTATTTTACAAGTTCTACTAAAATACTTTTAAAATCCTCCATGATAAGAGTCTTACGAAAAACTCGATTTTCCGTATTTTAATCCTCGTAAATCTTTGTCGCCAAGTTGTTGTGGATACTGGCAAAACAAAACGGCAATTTTTTTTCTTTTGGGTCTCTGAGAAGTGCAAATTCTTGTCTCCCAAGCTGTTGTGGTGAGAAGAGAGAATTTTTTTCTTTCCGTCTAGGTCCCAATTTCTCGTCACCAATTTGTTGTGGTCGGCAAGGGAGAATTTTTCTTTTTTCCTTTTCCTTTCCCGTGTGAGTTCGAATTCCTCGTCGCCAAATTGTTGTGGACAACGAGGGAGACTTTTGTTTCGTTTTCCTACCGTGTGGGTTCGAATATCCTCGTCGCCAAGTTGTTGTCGACGAGGGAGAATTTTCTTTCTTCCCGTGTGAGTTCGATATCTTCGTCGCCAAGTTGTTGTGGACAACGAGGGAGAAGTTTATTTCGTTTTCCTTCCTTGTGAGTTCGAATACCTCGTCGCCAAGTTGTTGTGGACAACAAGGGAGAATTTGTTTTTTCTTCCCGTGTAAGTTCGATATCCTCGTCGCCAAGTTGTTGTGGATTCCGGGATGAAATCCGGTATCAAATAATAACAAACGCCAAGAATGAATATAGGAAATAAATGTATTAACGTAATAATACAAACTGGTAATACAGGTTAGTAGTTCCAAGAATGCGGGGTTAGTAGACAAATATATAGATAGTCTTTGATATCGACATATCGCTGTATGACTTCTTACTGAGTCTACGTGACTGTGACTCTTGCCGCTACGTTATTCTACTGACCGACTCAACGTTCTTACTGCTACGACTGTCCGTTTTGACTTAACGTACTCCGGGTATTCACTGGCAGTAGTATATGTATACCATGGGTGAGTTCATTTGTGTAAAAAGAGGAGACCTCTCAATAATCTCTTGAAACGCTTTCTGACAATCTTCTGTCCAGTTCCATTTGTTCTCTTTTTTCAATAATTCATTGATGGGAGCCTTCAATTTGTTCATGTTTTTAATGAATTCGCCGTAATAGTTCGCTAGACCAAGAAAGCTTTGCAACTCTGCGACATTTTTCGGCTCAGGCATATTTTTTTTATTGCAGATGCCCTATCTGGATCTGGTTTTCTGCCACTTTCATTGATGATATGGCCGAACGTAATTTCTTTTAGAAAAAAATCTCATTTTTTTCTCCTTCACTTTAAAAACAAAATCATGAATTCTTTTAAAAACTTCTTTAATGTGCGTTGCGTTTTCTTCTACATTATCGCTTTTGATTAAAATGTCGTCTAAGTAAGCAGTAGCAAAGTTCTGTCCCATGAGCATGGTATCCATAGTCTGTTGGAAGATTGACGGTGCTACTTTTATCCCAAATGGCAATCTGTTAAATTTGTAAAGTCCTTTGTGAGTATTGATACATAAAATCTTTGTACTTTCTTCTTCTACTGGAATCTGAAGATATGCTTCACTTAAACCAATCTTAGAAAATACCTTACCACCGTTAAGCTTGGTAAATATTTCCTCCGGGCTTGGCAATGGGTAGTGATAATCCTTGATAGCCTTGTTTAACCCAGTCGAGAAATCTGCGCAAATACGGGTTTCTCCGGATTTTTTCTTTACGTAGACCACTGGTGCCGCCCATTCACTAAATTCGATTTGTGAAAGGATTCCAGTTTGTACCAATCTATCTAACTCCTTGTCAATTTTTTCTATGGTTGCGAAAGGCACGTTTCGCTTTTTCTTGAATACTGGCTGAACATTTTCCTTTAGTTCAGTTTTAGCTGCAACCTTATTACATCGTCCCAAACCGCTCGAGAATACTTCGGGGAATTGACTGTGTAGTTCTTCTTTTAATTTTGTAGCTTCTGACGGCTCGCACTCTATTTTCTTACAAAATGAGCTAATGGGTAAATCCCATACGTCAAATGTTTGCATCCAGTCTGTGCCCACCAAATTGTATGTGTCTTTCATTACAAATATCTTCAATTTATTCGTTTTTCCATGGAATTTTACGTTTAGAATTACTTTTCTTTCAAAATTGATACGCTTCCCTGTAACAGACTTAGCGATTTTCTGTGTATGCATCATGGTCGGTCTATTTAGCTTGCTCCATGTTTGTAAATTAATTATAGTTAGATCCGAACCTGATTCTAACTGTAATTTTACCTTATTTAAAATCTCGAGTTCCACGTATTTTCTTGTGTTTAGTTTGTCTTCGTAGTCCATTCTAGTAGTTCTTACCCTACTAGTGTATTTTTTGTTTCTGCATTGAGACGCCTTATGTCCCCTTTTCCCACATGCTAAACAGTTCTTGTATTTGAATTGACAGTCTTTATTCCAGTGGAATCCACCACATCTGTAACATGTCACAAATGGCACCAAGCGAGGGTGTGTCATGGCCCCTGTCCTTTTTGTCCTTTTCTTCTCGGTGATGCTAAAATATGCATTCGCAGACACAGAGAGCAGCGTCAAGTTTGACTTTTTAAGATACAAAGACAAGCTGAAGAGCAACTTGTCAGATGTCAATATACCACATTGAGCGCTTAGCCTTGGAGCGGGTAGAATGGAGATTAACGTATTTTAGTGGACTCAGCAGTTTTTAATCTGCTTGTCTGTATCGTCTTCAAGGAGCGAGAGCAAGATCTAAAAGATCAGCCAATCTAACAGTGATCTCAACACACAATCTGCTCTCTTGCTCCTCCTTTGTAAATCACTAGCGGGTCTTAAGTGTCACTTAAGATTATCGCGCGAAATTTCATAACTGAATCAATTAAGCTGTCAGATCCTCATTCGTCGAAACCTACAGGAGAGTTCATTATATATATATATATATATATATATATATATATATATATATATATATATATAGTTTACGAAAAACTAGGTAATCCGTATGGGTAGACCCAAGGAGGATAAAATCCAGAGAGCTCAATGTAAATCAGAGCTAATAATTTGAATAAAAATAAAAACAGACCACTTTAAGGTTACATGTAATAAATTATTTCACCACAGTCCTTTTAAAGGACCGCGGATCATCAGACTTTACTTCCAAAGGTTGAAACGAAAAATGAAAAGAAATTTACACATTTTTGACGGGCAGTACTAAGCATATGTAAATTATCGAAGTGAGGAAGTGAGGGTGAGAGACATGATTGCGTTAGACGTAAATTTAAAATTTCTATTCTTTCAAATTTAATATTGTTTGAGGAAGTCCAGACATTGACACATTTAATCGGTTAACTTAACAGAAGTTATATATTGATATACAAGGGGGAGAGGAGAAAAAAGACCTAAAGTGGAAAAGAGAGAAGGAAGTCATGAGAGTAAGTGTCACTAACTTTCTTTGGAATGAAAGGCCCGAAATAGACGCTGTTGTTTTGCTTTACTTTGAGAGTTCATAAACATTATAATGTTTGATATAAATTTGAATGTTTAAACAGTCTATAAGGAATTTAATTTGATGTTTGTTAGCGACTTAATTTAAAAAAAAAATTTATTACAAAAATTTTGGGGATTTAATATGAAATAGTCGATTAGAAAAAAAGGACTGTGGTGAAATAATTTATTACATGGAACCTTAAAGTGGTCTGTTTTTATTTTTATTTAATATATATATATATATATGTATGTATATATATATATATATATATATATATATATATATATATATATATATATATATATATAAAGGATAAAATTTCAGTAATTACAATGTGTTGCTTTTATTTATCAGTCTTTTGCCATGAAATTCTTACTATCAAAAAGTTCAAATCTGTTTTACCATTAATCCTTCAGTAGACTTTTTGAAATGTTAATACAAGTTAGAAATTCTAACTCAGCACTGCTAATATTGTTAAACGATATATATGGCGCTCTCTCATGAAGGCGGTATTTTCATAGTTTTTTCAATTTATTTTTTAATTCTGAAATTTGCGCAAAATGGCAAAATCAACGCTGCTAAACATTGAGATGAAGGCATAAATGTTTTTTTTAAAAATAACTGCAGCACCAAAAATGACAACTGCCGCTGATGATAAATACTTGATTATTAAAAGCAAAAGAAATAGGAGGAAAACTGTTCCAGAGTTGACAGCTGAACTTAATTCCTTTTGGCAACAACCAGTGTCAATCTCAGCTGTGAAAAATCGATTTACAGGGTGCGATGGATAAATTGTCGTCGAAATTACTTCAAAACCTGTTACGTCGACTTTAGTCCATTTGCTTTTAGAAATGAATGTATTTCATTCATTTTGTAAACTACGGTTTTGTTTATTGTTTACGTAATTGTTTGAATGTCTTAGTCTATATCATTCATATTTATTTAGATTTTGTGGTCATGAAGATCATTTCTTGTTTGGTTGGTCTTACCAAAAAATTATTATTTCTTTTTCTTCTAATTCTTTGTGTAGATAATTTTAGCAATTCGTCTACGTAAATATATGATAAGATCATTTGAGAAATAACTTTTTATTCAATGCAATTTTTCGGAATGTTTTTTATTATCCCTGTAGCAATGTGAGAATACTAATAATTATTTATATCTTCCAATTTAGTGTTTTAGTTTTTGTTTTTGTTTTCCATATCGGACAATGTGTATAATATCGCAGATATAACTAAAGATATATATGTAAAAGGAAAATATGAGTAAAAACAAAAGTAAAACCTAACTTAGCCGACGCCTTTCGTCCTCTGTTGGACTTTATCAAGACAAATGTGAAGATTATATTTTTCAACACATATTCATAAACAAAAGTAAATAATATTGTTAGCTTTTCTAAAAAACACTATTAAATTAAAAAAAAATTCTGAAAAACTAATATTTATACTTTTGTTTACACACACACACACACACACACACACACACACACACACACACACACACACACACATATATACAGGGTGTAATGGATCAATTGCCTCTATAAATTACACAATAATGAAAATAACACTGACATCTCCTTTTAACGGATATATTAACCAAAATTACACAAAAATATCTTGAAATACTAAAGAGTAAGAGTTATTCAATAAAATTTGCCGTTGGCTTCAACCATGCCCTCCAGACAACTTCGGAATCTCCTGCAACTCTTCTGGATAGTCTCCTTGTTTAAGTTGGTGAATGGTGCCATAATCCTTGCCTTCAGGTCATCTTTGGTGTTACAAGGGGTTTTATTGGTTTCTTGCTCAACTGCGCCGCACACATAATAATCAAGGGGGGTTGCATTCTGAGGTGTTAGGTGATGGTAGTTGCAGAAATTGTCTGACATCCACAACTGGGTTGTCCAGCTTGTGTAGCATGGTGCAGAGTCCTGTTGCGAGACATGTGGTCTTCTGGCAGACACCCACCCAGGGCAGCACTACCTCCACAAGGCCCTTGGTGTAGACTCCCGAGTTGAGTCTAGGGCACTTTGGGAAGATGAATGAATGTATAACGACGTCATCACTAATGATCGCTGTAAACACCTCGCAATCACCATTAGACTCATCCAACTCATTCTGAATCCTCTGTACTGTCATCAGATTGACACACGAACACCCACTGAAAGATTCGTATTCGAGCTTCCGGTGTTTTCCAAATTTCTGACCGATTGAATTGCGTCATGACGCTCTTTTTCTCGCAGCCAGTTTCTTTTTCTCGCAGCCAGTTTCTTTCTTTTTCTCGCAGCCAGTTTCTTTCTTTTTCTCGCAGCCAGTTTCTTTCTTTTTCTCGCAGCCAGTTTCTTTTTCTCGCAGCCAGTTTCTTTCTTTTTCTCGCAGCCAGTTTCTTTCTTTTTCTCGCAGCCAGTTTCTTTCTTTTTCTCGCAGCCAGTTTCTTTTTCTCGCAGCCAGTTTCTTTCTTTTTCTCGCAGCCAGTTTCTTTCTTTTTCTCGCAGCCAGTTTCTTTTTCTCGCAGCCAGTTTCTTTTTCTCGCAGCCAGTTTCTTTCTTTTTCTCGCAGCCAGTTTCTTTCTTTTTCTCGCAGCCAGTTTCTTTTTCTCGCAGCCAGTTTCTTTCTTTTTCTCGCAGCCAGTTTCTTTCTTTTTCTCGCAGCCAGTTTCTTTCTTTTTCTCGCAGCCAGTTTCTTTTTCTCGCAGCCAGTTTCTTTCTTTTTCTCGCAGCCAGTTTCTTTCTTTTTCTCGCAGCCAGTTTCTTTCTTTTTCTCGCAGCCAGTTTCTTTCTTTTTCTCGCAGCCAGTTTCTTTTTCTCGCAGCCAGTTTCTTTCTTTTTCTCGCAGCCAGTTTCTTTCTTTTTCTCGCAGCCAGTTTCTTTCTTTTTCTCGCAGCCAGTTTCTTTTTCTCGCAGCCAGTTTCTTTCTTTTTCTCGCAGCCAGTTTCTTTCTTTTTCTCGCAGCCAGTTTCTTTCTTTTTCTCGCAGCCAGTTTCTTTTTCTCGCAGCCAGTTTCTTTCTTTTTCTCGCAGCCAGTTTCTTTCTTTTTCTCGCAGCCAGTTTCTTTTTCTCGCAGCCAGTTTCTTTTTCTCGCAGCCAGTTTCTTTCTTTTTCTCGCAGCCAGTTTCTTTCTTTTTCTCGCAGCCAGTTTCTTTCTTTTTCTCGCAGCCAGTTTCTTTCTTTTTCTCGCAGCCAGTTTCTTTCTTTTTCTCGCAGCCAGTTTATTTTTCTCGCAGCCAGTTTCCAACTATATTGTGCAATAACCAAACAACATACATGAGAGAAATTAAAAACATAAAATGGCGACAATTTATCCATCGCCGTCAGTGGATAAGTGGAGCTCAGGAGGTGAATCAAGAAACCTTTATTACGGAAGGTGAATTAGCAGCAAAAACTGTTATAGTCAAAATAACACGAGGATTAGACATTGAAAGAGTGACAAAATATATTGTGGACAGACGAGTCCAAATTTGAAATTTTTGGTAGTAAGAGGAGAGTGTGAAAAAAAACAAAAAAAAAAACAAAACTGAATGATGAATATGTTGTTGTAACGGTTGATGGTGGTGGTGTGTCTGTTATGGTATGGAGGTGCATTGGTCGGGGGGAGAATAATGGTGATTTGATTCAGTTTAAGGGAATGATGAAAAAGATAAACATCATTCGAATTCTAAAGGCATGATATATCATCTGGTTTACGCATAATTCGGAAACAATCACCTTTCCACAAAAAACAAAAATGCAAAACCCTCTTCTAAGTTATATCAAAATTACCTCGACACCCCCCCCAAAAAAAAACCCTCACAATTTTGAAAATTATGACTTGGCCACCTAAATCTTCTGACTTCTCTCTCATTGAATTAGTATGGAGTGAATTGGATAGCAGAGTTCAAAGAGAATACCCAAAGAGTGAGAGTGAGCTTTTTCAGTGCTTGAAGAATGCTTGGGGAAGTTTGTCATCTACATTTATTTTTCAAAAACTGTTGGAAAGAATGCCAAAAATTTGTAAAGTAGTAATTAAGGCAGGTGGTAGTTTTATTGATGTAAACACAATATGATGCTGTTGTTTGATAATATTTCATAGTTAAGTGTTTATTTTCTTCAAAATAAAAACAAATATAGTGTAGTTACTGGCATTTTATATTTTACCTTTAAAAATACAAAAATATCTCATTTTAAGGTGTTTTTTGAGGACATGCAAGGTGTCCACAAACTTTTATCTTGTGAAATGGTTTTCTGCATCAAAAGATGAACCAACTCCATAGATTATAGCAAATTGCCAATCTCTACCTAACCCACTCTTCTGCTAATGTAGCAGAAACATCATTTTTTGCTTTATTAAGCACAATAAATAAAATAAATAATGTCAATTTAGGGAAGTAGAATTTTTAATTTGAGAAACCGATAACTATATATATATATATATATATATATATATATATATATATATATATATATATATATATATATATATATATATATAAAAGTGAACATAGAAGTCAACACTTAGAGGCGACAGTCTGTTTCATGCTAGATGCAATCGTCAGGCAACTAGTTCGTATATTTAATCATATATATATATATAATTAAATATACGAATATGGTGTAATTCCTGTGTAAAACGGTTTCACGTAGCTTGACCATGCTGAAAACGTCTATCTAATTTTTTTAATACGCATCTTAAATATTTTATAGACATTTAGAATATTATCTCCGATGATGACATGAAATAAATTTTATTTAATGCGTTTTTTTTTTATATATAATCGTAGCTTCGAGTATTCAGTGTGCTGTATAGTAGTTTGGTATTATCAACTAATATTTGTCTTATATTAATAGTTTTATTTTGATCGTAATGTGATGATCAATATGTGCGTGAATAGCAGTAAGTCTCAACAAATGAAAAGTCAGTCTACGAGTGAGGGTGGTACATATGTAACCTATGTAATGATTTAATCTTGTTTTAACTGTTGGCATTGGAGATGCAATCTTTCAAAGGAAACAATAAACAACAACGGAGGGGGCTGCGGTCCAGCGTTATTAGTAATGTTTATGTTAAATGTTTTAAACATTTTATAACAAATTATAAATCTAAGGTGTTTATTGCAATTATTAAGTGATATGTAACATACAGTTATATTTTTAATGGGTTGTACAGCTTTTTATTAGAGTGCGTTTGGTTACAGTAGAATAAGTCAATGATATAAATTTTGTTTTGTTTATATTAGAATGGTTGTTTGTGCTTTTTCTCCGATTTTTTTTAAGGCGAATTCGAGACGATTAGGTGTGTGCAAAAGTTCTCAGTGCCCCCTTTTTAAAAAACAAAAAAACAGAGAGTCTGAATATGCAATTAGAACTTTTTTCATAAGAAAAGGTGGAAACCTTTGTAAAACACAGCAATCACTTTAGTCTTCAAGAAGTAGGTCATCATGAGATGAGGTGTTATGTACACGATTTACATTATTCGGACTATTGTCCTCATCTTTGTTGCCATATTTATTACAACGTTTCGGCCTTTCAGTATCTGTCTATATTTCTGAGATGAGGTATTATGTACATTATTTACATTATTCGGACTATTGTTCTCATCTTTGTCGCCATATTTATTACAACGTTTCGGTCTTTCAGTATCTGTCTATATTTCTGAGATGATGTATTATGTACACTATTTACATTATTCGGACTATTGTCCTCATCTTTGTCGCCATATTTATTACAACATTTCGGCCGTTGTACGCTACGGCCTTCTTCAGGTGGTTGGAATGTCGAACTGAACCCTTTATTTCGCTCAGTGCGGTAGACTGTTCTAGTTACACGTGCCATGTTTAATGAATGTCAGTTATCAATTATCAGTTATCTCCTGTTAATTTCCGCTTGAAAGTTCTGCACTGCCTTAACCGTGTATTGAACTCACACTCTTTGGGTCCTGTCACTGGATCTAACTGGATCTTTATCCACTGTGCCATGTGTCCTGGAGAACTTTCCGAGGAAAATTAACAGGAGATAACTGATTTAAGACATATACCTATTTAAGACATTGGAGAACTTGGAGAGGTGAATTAACAGGAGATAACTAATAACTGAAATCCATTAAACATGGCACGTGGAACTAGAACAGTCTACCCCAGTGAGCGAAATAAAGGGTTCAGTTCGACATTCCAACTACCTGAAGAAGGCCGGAGTGTACAACGGCCGAAACGTTGTAATAAATATGGCGACGCAGATGAAGACAATAGTCCGAATAATGTAAATAATATACATAATGTCTCATCTCAGGAATATAGATAAATACTAGATGATCATAGCTCTCCATAACTTCCTTTTTTATTTCTATAAATAAATTCCAGCTCCTATCCCACTAACGCAGGTGTTCCTCAAGGCTCCATCCTAGGCCCTACTCTGTTCCTCATATTCATAAACGACCTTCCTGACGCCATAGACTCCCAAGTCGGCATCTACGCTGACGACACCACAATTTACTCCTGCCTCAAACACAAATCTAATGATGCTGACAAAGTTAACCTGGCAGCTCAAATTGAAAAGGACCTCCAATCGGTTGTGAACTGGGGCAAGAAATGGATGGTTAACTTTAACGCCTCTAAAACAAAACTCTTCTCTATTAACCACCACAAGGATCCACCCCTGCGTCCCATTAGAATGTCTGAAGACCAACTTCTCGAGAGCTCCTCTTTGCGGCTGCTCGGTCTCACGCTGGCCGCTGATCTGAGATGGAACAAATACATCGAGTCAATTGCATCATCCACCGCAAGGAAAGTTAGATCCCTGTGCCGAGCCAGGAAATTTTTTCTCCCCGGAATCGATCCTCCAAATCTATAAATCGACCATTCGCCCTTGCATGGAGTATTGCTGCCATATATGGTCTGGAGCCCCTGCTGTTTGCCTCAGGGTTCTTGTTAAGATCTAGAGACGGATATGCAATGTAATTGGCCCTGATCTGTCATCTCGTCTGCAATCGCTCTCTCAGAGACGCAACGTTGCTTCGCTCTGTCTTTTTTACAAATACTTTCACGGTAATTGCTCCGAGGAGTTGCTTTCGCTGGTTCCTAGGCCTCATAAATTTAAACGTCCTACGAGGCTGGCATCCCGTTGCCAGCCCTTCACCGTTGAAACTGTTAGATGTAGACGTCTCTTCTACTCCAATAACTTCATGTCTCACACATCTCGCCTGTGGAACTCCCTTCCTTATTCCTGTTTCCCTGACAAATACAATCTCCAACTATTTAAGTGTAACGTCAATCGACATCTCCAGTTGCCGTGATCTATCCACTTCCCTTCTCCACATCCTTTCACCTTTCATTCCTATCTGCTCTCGCTCCAAATCTTCTATAACCCCCTTGCCTTGATCGATCCACTATCTTTCTCCACATCCTCTCCTTTACCACTTCTATCTGCTCTTCCTCCAAACCTTCTGTAACCCCTTGCGTGCTAGTGGCTTCCAGCCTTGCTTGGGGTGATAAGCTTAAAAAAAATGTTGTCTCTTTACAAGTCCTCTTTATCTCTGATCTGCCAGTCATTCACAAAAACTCGTTAAGAAGGTTACTTACTATTTACTCCGGCTTCTCTTGTCTTTAATATTCTATGTGTGTGTTAAATTTTCCAAGCATTCATTCCTCATTATGTCTAGCAGAAATGTCAAATGATTTTTTCTTTCTTCTTTCTTTAAGACTTCCTCCTTGCTCACATGTTCTGCCCATGGTATTCTGGGCATTCGTCGGTAGAAAGCACCTCTCTCCGGCGTTTCAAGCCCTTTTTTCACCTCTCAGGGAATTGCCCAGACTTCACTGCTAAATACGTGAGTATTATATCAATGTCATAAATGATCAATGTTCTTTCGCTTTTTTGTTTTTTCTTGTTTTTGTTTTGCTTCTGACTATATTTCCCGATCTCTCAATACTTTACTTAGTTTCTGGAAGACATCATTACCGATTTCTATGCATCTTAACATCGTAACAGTTTCCATCGTCCGTTATCATCTATGATTATGGAATGTCTATAGTTGCTTGATTTTACCGTCCCCAATATGTAACTCTCATCATTCGTTGTCTCTTTTACTCTCAATCATGTCTCTCCACACTTTCTTCGGTGATTTTCATTTCATGACAATTATCTTAATCTTTTTTTCTAAATGCGAAAATATGCTTCCATCATGCTGTATAGATGATCTGACATGCACGATTTCATACTTTTTTCCGCAGGTACAGCCTTGGAATATACGATTTCAGATGTTAACCTTTCTTCTCTTTTACGCCTAAAACCATTTGTGTGTGTGTGTGTGTGTGTGTGTGTGTGTGTTGTGGGAGGTTTTTTCTAATCGTCACTCTTTAAAGCCCATTCTTCCTTGCTTTTCTAAATTAATATAATCATTTGTTAATCATTCTCCCCCCCACCAAAAAAAAACAACAAACAAACAAGGCGATAAAGCCACTAAGACGCATGGGGGGGGGGCTAATGAAAGTGAAAGGAAGCGGAGACTTTAATGAGGAGAAGCGAGGAGAAAGGAAAATAAAAGAACATATTTCAGGGAGACGGTAGATGGAGATTGGCGTTGCATTTAAATCATTACAGTTTACAGATATGGCGGGGGGGGGGGACAAGGAATCGAAAGATTTCCATGGCGGAGAAATGTGATAAAAGTCTCGGTAGTAAGGCCAGGAAATGACTCCTTATATATTTTATTAGTCATACGATCTTCAGGAAGGTATTGCAATTTAATATTTCCAGCGCAGTGACATTTTCTATTTATTAGATCGCTAGAAGGCTCTTGTAACTTTGTCAAGTAGAAAGATTGACGGGGCGTGGGAAGAGGTGGATAATGTCACGCGAATATCCTTTGTTACATTGGTGATTCCACGCCTTTCTGAGTCCTTCTTATCGATCTCCAGAGCCGAATTGCGCCCATAATGATCGATCACAATCCCTCTTCAATTATTTCTCAAGTCTCCGCGTAACGTTTTCAAATATCAACCTCCACCAACAAATGTGTATGCATCGCACACACTTCTTTATAACAGCGTTTGGTTTAGCTGTGTACACAAGAAGGCCTAACTATATTCAATAAGCTTCGTATGCCACAAGGCCATCATTTTGAAGCACATAATTCGAAAGTGGCTCTTTAAAGGGTCGGATTCTGTTCACGTTTTTGTAGGCTTGTAGCATTTGTTGATATCTATCTATCTATATATCTATCTATCTATCTATCTCGGTTTGTTCACATTTATCTATCTATCTCGGTTTGTTCACATCTATCTATCTATCTATCTATCTATCTATCTATCTCGGTTTGTTCACATCTATCTATCTATCTATCTATCTATGTAAGTCTCTTCATTTGTCTATCTATTTACGATGAGCTCGCTCTCTCGATCTATGAAAGACTTTTCCTATCTCTCTATCGATCTATAATACTCTCTATTTATTAAACTCTCTCTATCATTCTCTATGTCTCTCTTCATCTGTCTATCTCCGATAACCTTTTCCTATCTATCTATCTATCTATCTATCTATCTATCTATCTATCTATCTATCTATCTATGATACTCTCTCCATATATATATATATATAGGATATATTTTCCCCTCTCTTTCTGATACTCTCCCTCTCTCTCTATTATACTCACTCTATCCATCTTTTATATTATATCTCTCTATTTATCTATGATACACACTCTCTCTCTCTCCATTTATCTATCTGTAACAGCCTTGTCCTATCTATCTATCTATCTATCTATCTATCTATCTATCTATCTATCTATCTATCTATCTGTTTTTCACCTCTCTATCCCTATCTTGGTAGTGGTATGATTCTATTTCTCTCCAGATATGCCTTAAATAGTAGGACTTCTATCTGGAAAACTCATTGTTATTCTGAAAATATTGTCCTCTTCAGGGCGCAATATTCCCATACACAGGTAAAAACTAAGACGAAATATGTGTAGACCGAAAGATGTTTTTGTTTTTTTAAATTATGCTATTTATTGACAGTTAAATATATGTTTTGGTGCGTACGATGCCGCGAGTTCTTGTTCAAATCGATCAAATGAGAATTTTGTTTGATGTTTGAAAAGTTAGAAATCCACGAAATTTTTCTTGTTATATGTATTTATCTGTTAAAGTGAAATGGACTTAGTATAATGCAATTGGTATGTATGGGAAAATTGCGCCCTGAAGATGACAATTTGAAATTGTCGACAGTACTTGGCATGTGTCTTCCATCTGACAACAACTGTAATATAAGGATCTTATTATTCAAGGAATTCATAGTAAGTTAATGTCTCATTAAGTCCTGTTAGCGAAGTGATTTCGCCATTAATCCCATTAACATCGCTATTTAATTCTTTGTATAAATTGTTTCTTTATGATATGAAATATAAACTGCACACTCTAATATATATATATATATATATTAGTGTGCAGTTTATATATATATATATATATATATATAGATAGATATACAGAGATATATAGATAAATATATATATACACATATACGATGTACTTTACCGTCATTTTCGACGTATGAGGGAATAAACGTGATATCCTGCTCTTGTTACTGAAATCTGTGCTTTCAATGACTACTATGGTCGTTTTGAAACCCATACGACATTCCGCATATGAAACACGGAACAACACCCATTGCGAAGGCTTCAGGAATTTTAGGATCGTGTTTAGCGATACGGAGATGTTCAGTGCGTGAGGCCCTCTGTAAAGCCTTTTATACACACTCTTTTATTTAACACAATCAGAAGACACTTCCTCAACTGAGGACTTATTTTTTGCTTAACTTTTTTTCTAGTACCTAAAGAGGGGTCTCCCCCATTTCCGAAAGCAGTCATGTAGTTCGTTGGACATAGGAATTTTCGGTGAGCTTTCATCCATAACAGTTTTTTTTCACTCATCTCAGCGCACGATAGAAACTTGTCAGTAAATGTTAGAAAAGAAACCCATATGTTCTACATTTCTATCCTCTGCGGCGTTTATAAATATTCACATGAACTGGATTATCAATAATACTGTTGCCATGACTGATTTGGTGCTTCTGCTATACATATTGAGATTCTTGTAAAAATCCAAAGAAGGAACTGAGATCCAATCGATCCTGACTTGGCATCTTACCTGAACTCGACGACGTGACATGGCTTCCCTCTGTTTTTTTCTACAAATATTTTCATGGTAACACCTCTGACGGGCTTTTTCCCTGGTGCTCCGACTGCATGAATTTAGGCGTCCTACTAGATTGGCATGTAGGTCCCACCCTTTTACTCAAACAGTTACTTTTCTCGCCCTTCCCGTCTGTGGAACTCCCTTCCGTTTACTTGTTTTCTAAAATCTTCAAAATTTCAATACTTCATCAGTCGCCATCTTCTATCTTCTTGAACCCCGTTCAGCTTTTGTCCTTTCCTCAGTCCTCCCTATTCTCAGTTTTTTTTCTTTCACGTTCACTCCCTGTAACCCCTCTGCGTACTAATGGCATTCTTGCCTTGCTAGGGGTGAAGTGATTAAAAAAATAAAATAGATCATTTGTATTCCAGATTATAACCACCGATTGTACAAAGTCAGAGCTTATGGAAAACATAAAACTGGCAAATATAGTTCTGGGAGCAGGTCCAGAATTCGTAGACGTAGAGGGAATTACTACAGCAGTAAGCTTGGTATTCAAGGAAATTTTTCTGATATTCCACGGTTGATCGTAGAGCTTTCCAAAGCAGTCAGCATCTTTGGGGATATAATAATTGATCTCATTGTCAAGAAAAGAGACTGAATCGTTGAATTTACTTCCGATGTCTTTAAAAATGATTTTGACTATTTCTTTTCTTTAATATCCAAAAGTAATTGGCAAAGATGGTCGCGCTGGTGCTGAGTGGAGGTTGCTGAAAGAACATCACGAATAAATGTAATCAATGGCTTTGGTTGGGGGGTAGCACTTCAAACATCTCGAGAATGATTGCTAAGCCAAATGCTTTGTAGGTTCTTGAAAATCTACGCATATATACTCATGAGCTTTACGAAAGGGGAGGCTGCAACCAAGGCAGCAGCTGGAGCAAAGAAGAGATTGCGAAGAATATCGTCTATTTTTAATGCCTTGGATTTGAGTGGCTAATGATTAAACAGACCACAAGGAAGTACGAGACTAGAACGGAATGCCAGGATTAGAATGGCCGGATAGTTGAATAAAAGCTGAGAAATAGAGGGCAGAAATTGCGGGAGCCATGACAGCACCTTTTGTTTTGGTCCATTTGTTACGGTAAATAGATGAGCCCTTTGAACATCTGGGATGACAGATGCTGTAATTCCCTGAAGGGAAGAAATGCCACCCGCAGTACTTTCTCTGGGATGCCGACCTTCCACAGAGAAATGAGGAAGACGCGGTCAAAGAAACTGTCAATTTTACAGAAATGATCTATCTATCTATCTATCTATCTATCTATCTATCTATCTATCTATCTATCTATCTATCTATCTATCTATCTATCCCATTCTGTTCATATCTATCTATCTATCTATCTATCTATCTATCTATCTATCTATTTATCTATCTCATTCTGTTCATATCTATCTATCTATCTATCTATCTATCTATCTATCTATCTATCTATCTATCTATCTCATTCTGTTCATATCTATCTATCTATCTATCTATCTATCTATCTATCTATCTATCTATCTCATTCTGTTCATATCTATCTATCTATCTATCTATCTATCTATCTATCTATCTATCTATCTATCTATCTATCTATCCCATTCTGTTCATATCTATCTATCTATCTATCTATCTATCTATCTATCTATCTATCTATCTATCTATCTATCCCATTCTGTTCATAACTATCTATCTATCTATCTATTTTCGTCCTTTCCTATCTATCTTGGTCTGTTTCCTCTCGCTCTCTCTCTCTCTCTCACCCTCGCCCTCTCTCTCAACCCCCCCCCACATATATATATATATATATATATATATTCATCGATATTATGTGTTCTCCGACAAAAAAAACGAACCCGTCTACAACACGGAACAGTCTAATATCCTGACGTACTATACTAGTTAGCTACAGTGGAAAATTTCCCATGATTCATCTTGAACGCTCATATCTGCTCGAAGCGTATCTGAATGTAAACAATTCTCTGCAGGAGAATTTAAAAAAGAGAATCAATATAATCATTGACCAATCGAAAATTCAAACCCCAAACAGCCGTTTCGTAAAACATTGAAGGAAAAGGTTCTGAATCCTCAAATAAATGGGAAAATTTTAGTATTAGATGCAAGCTATGTTTAGAAGAAAAAAACCAGGATAACAGACTATAAAGATCAATGCAAACTATTAAATCAACGGAGAGAACTAATCACGAAATGTAGATATAGAAATAGATTCAAAATTATATTAGAATACATATGTATATATGTCGGGGTGTATGTTTGCGTATAGCAGTATATATGTATGCTCATGTAAATGTACATATATGTATGTATGAAGAGATGTGCATAATTAAGTGTGTTGGACATCATAATTTATTCTATTTGGTGCTCTGGTATTACCCACAATCTATAAATCTATAAATCTATATATCTGCATTAATCTTAACGAGTTAAAGTTTAAATCCCACATCGCTTATTAATAATATTGGACACCTGTAGTACAAAAACTAATTACTGTGAATCCCAGAAAAACATACTTGGAGATCGTATAAGAAACGCCACATGGTAGGGACTGATATCAAACTACAAACAACGAAAGGTTCTAGCCATAAATAAACTCCAACCCCAGACCGCTTCCCCCAGAATTACGCACACCCCACCAATCTCTAACACAAACCTATTCTCTTTAACACGGCGTCTACCAGAGGAGGACCGACATTGAAAATAAATTTAAAACAATGCTCTGAGACAGACACTTAGGGTCTGATGATAGCCGCGTACAGAATTGGTTGAAATAAACTATACCTTGTTGAGGTCATTTTTGTTTTTTTAGTGTAAATATATATATATATATATATATATATATATATATATATATATATATATATATATATATATAAATTCCAAAGAGGATAGAATTCAGGTAGAACTCAATGTCCAGGACAGAGTAAGAATATAATATACAAACCTCAAAATCGTAGGAACTGATATTAAACTAAAAACAACGAAAGGTCCTGGCCATAAATAAACTCCAACCCCAGACTGCTTCCCCCGGGATAAGATGCCTTACGCCCCCACCAATTGCTAACACAAACCCATTCTCATTAACAAGGCGTCTACCAGAGGAGGACTGACATTGAAAATAAATTTAAAACAATGCTCTGAATCTATGTATGTGTGTGTGTCTGTGCGTGTGCGTGTGTGTGTGTGTGTGTGTGTGTGTGTGTGTGTGTGTGTGTGTGTGTGTGTGTGATCGGATGTTGTTTATGCATTTCCACACTTTTCATCCGATTTTGATTCATTTTATGGCTTGATAGATAATTATTCAGTGCCGGCTTTGAGTCCAAAGTGTTGGCGACAATGGCTCTCCACTCTATTATAACTCTCAGCAACGTTTTACTATTTACTATCTGTTCTTGGATATATATCTTTTATGAAAACTTTAATAAAAATAATTCGTTTGAATTATTATACAGTTCCCTTTTCAGGCCCCCCTTCAAATTGTTAACCAATTTGGGGATGTGTCTCAGTTGCACCCAAGTGATGTTACTAATATTGCTTTTCGGGTGGCCTGACTTTAACCCATTAACTGCCAAATTATTTTAATGCGCATTTTTGGTCCAGACAGCTGTCTTAGGAGTTTATTTATTCCTTATCTTTAATTCCCGTAGTTAGCATTGTCGTTTTTATAGAAACTAGAACATCAAATATATATGTGTATAAAACACCAAAAATAATATTGAATAGAAATGATAAAAAAATACTTTTCAAAATAGTCATTATTTTTCGACTCATGAAATGTAAAATTACGACAGAAAATGTCTTCTTACAGCTAATAATAAAAACTTTAAAGGGTAAGTGCTGTAAAATATACCTCTGCAAATGCAATGTATGTAAGCAATTCAATGTAAAAATACAAGTAATAACATGTGGTGAATTTAATTTTAACAGATCCCAAAATGGGTCTCATGGCAGGTAATGGGTTAAACTTAATCTGCTCCAAGTGAACGGCAAAAACTCCCAGTAATGAAAGACCCGGTCAAAGACGGGCTATACTGCTTATATACACACATCCACCCATACACACACACACATATATATATATATATATATATATATATATTGAGAGAGAGAGAGAGAGACAGAGAGAGAGACAGAGAGATAGGTAGATGAATGAATTTGTGTTACCCCTATACTAATAGATAGGGACTTAGTCGTAGTCAGGCTTGTATGGCTATAATGAAAAAGAATTAGATAAGTGGCTGGAGAATTATGAAAAAGAGAATTCCATTTTAAAGTTTGAGAAGAAAAGAGAAGATTGAAGAAGAGAAAAAAAGTTCCGAGTAAGCAAAAGTTTAAATAATGGCCGTGATCAAAAGAAACAGATAGAAAAAGATGATGAAGAATAATGGAGTCGGGTTAATCAGAGAGAAAAGGCAAATGGCGGATATCAGAAAGACAGCCGCAAACATGTCTATTGATTGCGTGACAATCTTAAAATCAATTTCATTTTATTACCATATTTAAATTTCTTCTCTTTGGTCACCCACTCCTGACGTATAATTTATGACCTTGTGATAGGCTGCCAATTTTATTAATGCAAATCATTGTCAGTCGCAGATACAGAAAGAAAAACTAAAAAAAAAAAAACCCCCAAAAATCAAAAAACCCAAAACAAATAAAAACAAAATTAAAAAGAAATGACATTAACTCAAGGAAATCTGGTTAAAAAAGAGCCGGTCCCGGGAATCGGTTTGAATCGCCCATTTGTTATATCTCAGTACAATCTCACTTTGTCAGTATTATTCTTCCGACCGGATTTATCTATATAATCTTTACAGCCAGGCCACCTTAACGTTCGTTCGTTCGGCATCCGTCCGTCTTGGGAGACGATGGAGTAGCGCTGTAGGTGCTAGGGGATGGAGTTACATCGCCTCTGGTGACTGTGTAGTCCCACTCTGGAGCGGCAGTCTACCAGGCACTTGGTGCAGACACTACGAGCCTGGGCGGGATGTACGGAGAACTAGGGCTGCCCGGACGTCTAGTTCCCCCTCTCGGCCTTGCTAGCAAAGTCCAAAGGAAAGGATGAACCAATACAGTTTGGTACCAGCGCGGCTGCAGGAGTTGCCGGAAGGTAGCACAGAGTGCCGTCCATCCGCCTTAGGGGCTCCACTCCGGATTTGTGTAAGTTTTACTCCTTAGCCTTTTCTTCTCCCGAAGATTTCCACAAGGCAGTGGAGCTATTTAACCCATAAGTGGGGTTTGGTTCATGGGCACCAGGTCGTGTCCACACACCGGTGGGCCTGCATGCCGCATATCAAGGGGGCCAAACTCCTCCCCCGTCCCCTGTAGATTAGCCCAAGTCCGCAAGGTGCTCGGTTGCCATGTGTTGCTACGAGGAGGCACTACATAGGGCTTGCTGATGGAGAGGATATATACTGGCAGGGGAAGACTTACGCACTCGGCTCCCCTTTTCGCATTGCTGCTAGCCAGCGGCGGTAACTGAAAGCGAGAAGCGACAAGCACTACCACGACAGACTACCACACTAGACGCATCACAACAGCCGTTGAGATACACCTTAAGAGGACTAAAAATCTACCAGGATTTATTATGAGTGGGCATAAGAATTAGTAAATATTAAATACTTCAAATACATCCTGTGTATGGATCAGTTATTAAAAAAATCAGGTATAAGAGATAAGGAAATTGAACAGAGAATCGGCTGCCTTAGATGTAATAACTCAAATTGCTACAAAACCAAAAAAATAACCTGAAAACTCGAGTCAAGTTCTTAAATAGATCGACACTTTCATATGGATGACATGTATGGCGGCAAACTCATTTAAAAATATATTAACTGTCATCTGTATACAACCGCTTTCTAAGATCAATGGTTAAAAATGGATTTGTGCGAGTGAAATTGTGGCTCTTGGCACAGACCATATTTCTTTGAACATTGTAGATGGGGGCTACAGAATTACAACCCAAACCCCAGCAAATAACAGAAACCATCACTTAAGAACTTTCAACAGCAGCAACAACTACAATGGAACTTGAAGCGAAAATAATAATGTTGGCGATCCACACCACTTCAAACAAAAGGCTAGGAAGGAAACCCCCATCAATACTAAAAAGAGTAATAATAACTGCTGGATATGAAAAATGTATTTTCTTGAAAAATTGTTTAAGAGAAATATTTTAAAAATTTCAACCGATATCAGTACTGGCTGCTCGATCAATGAATGCCAAATGTTTCCTTGGAGGGAAACGGCTACTGTTACCATTACTGTTATCTTAACACGATAAGATATGTAGATGACACGATGTATGGAGAATGTGAGCAGCGAGGAATTTATTTTTCGCATTGAGGCAGAGAGGAACATGGATTGACCTAAGGTAACAGGTTTGAATAAATGGATGACAGAACAAGGACGAGAAGGAATCGTGAGGAGACAAACACTGCTTAGAGCTACAAAGGATAGGAAGTTGTGGAGAACTATGATCGCCCACGCCCTAAGAGTACATGGTAGATAAAACAAGTTAGCATACATTTTATTTGTGAAACGAGCAAACTGATCTGTATAAGGTGTCATAAATAATATTATGGCACAAAGACATTTATAAAGTTAAGCCGCAAATTTAAAAATACTAGACCCCCACCCCAAACCAATTAGGCTTCTTTGAAAACAGGACATGTTACAAAATGATCAGTTGACAATATGATTAATTTTATAATTAACTAGATTAAAAGCCACATTCAGTGCTGACTTTTAGGCTAGCTCCTGTGAAGGACTAATTGGGCTACCAGCCCAAAACTATGTGGGCCTTAGGGTCAGCTTAGAAAACAGCAATGATAATTTTGAAAAAAGAAATAACTGAATTTCTCAAATTACTCTATGGAACTTCAAAAAACTACATTTTAAGTCTGATTTGGGATTTTCCGTCCAGTTCCGGCCAAAAGTTCGATTTGAGCCGAAATTCCAATTTGGGTCGAAAATTGAGTTCTTCAAATCACAAACTCTGCGTGATCTTTTGACGAGACAGTATCTGTGCCGCCTTCTTCCGCGTCTTTTTTTTTTTTTAATAATCTGCTTCGACGAAACTTTCTGCGAGATGTTTTGACGAGATAGTATTTGCCGACAACCGCCGGTTTTTAGGAATTCCACTTTGACGAGACTTTCTACCAGCTCTGTTGCCGAGACAGTATTTGGGCCGCCTTCGAACTGATTTCCAGATATTGCGCTTCGACCAGATTTCTAGTTGGAATTTAAACTTAGAATCATTTACAAGGTCTAGTAAGTCGCAACTTCTATCAACTGAAGAAAAATTGCAATCGAGACTTTCGGGAAAGCAGCATAGAGACGTACCTCTGCATTTTGTTTCTCATCCGCTCTTCGAAGACGTTGAGTTTTTTTTTTAATTATATGCGTTTTCATCTCCTCGTAATCCCACATTTGTTTTCTTTTGTGATTGGCGGTCGTGGGGAGTTCGATTTTTTACTTTGGTGCAGAATATTTTATTGAAATATTGCAGAATATCTACGTCTGTTAGCAACTTCCATCTCATCTAAGATTTCTGGCTTTTTTTCCCATAGTAAAATCTGAGATGAACATGTGCGGACGAGATTACGCGACCGTGACGACGATGATAGTGGCTATCTAGAATGAAGGCTTTTTAAAACTGTTTTGAAACATGGAAGGAACGTTGCGATTAAATCTTTTAGGTCCAATTGCAATAATTTTAAGGGACAAAGATGCTATTACCCTAGGTAGGCTACACTTTTGTTAATATCAAATGATTAGATAATTTCAGGTCAGACTTCATAGATAAACACTTTAAATTTCCAAGTAAATTCATTGAATATTTTCTTTCTTTCTTTCTTTCTTACTTTCTCCATTTTCTTCCTTTCTTTCTTTCTTTCTTTCTTTCTTTCTCAACATTATTCTTATTTTTCCATTTTCTTTTTTCTTTCTTTCTTTTTTCTTTCTTTCTTTCTTTCTTTCTTTCTTTCTTATCCATTTTCTTTTTTTCTTTCTCAACATTATTCTTATTTTTTTCTTTCTTTCTTTCTCCATTTTCTTTCTTTCTCCACATTATTTTTCCATTTTCTTTCTTTCTTTCTTTCTTTGTTTCCATACAGTTATGCCAAACGACCCTATACAGTCTGGGTCATCTAGAGATGTTTCACATGAAAAGCAAAACAAAACAAAACAAAACTCAGCAATATATGTTCACATTTAAAAGTCAATCTTAGTCCATGTATCTATCGAGATGTCTCGCTATGAGGATCGGTTAATAATCTTGCTATCAGTATAAAGAATAACTTTTATCTACTGTGTTGCAAGCTGTTAGTAACGTCGTGTGGTTCCTACAGGTAACACGTGTCTCCCGAAATAACTACAAAAACCATGGCCGACTCGGTATGGGAGTCCACGTGAATAAACGAAAAGAAACAACAAGAACCGATATATGTACAAATAAATGATAATATATAACAAGAAAGATAAGCAAGTGACAAAGACAATGATGTGTGTAACATAAGAATGTAAAAGCTTTTTTGGTCCAAAAAATGTGAAGTGAGTGAATGTGCGTACGTGCATGTGTTGAAAGTGTGTGGTTTGTTCGCGCGTTTCTCAATGAAAAACGCGCTTTCTGTCGCGCGAGACCTACATGTTGACGTGTAAGCAGGAGAGGTAAGAAGAGGCGACGAAAAATGATCGCAGAGTATTTATAGTCCATAGAGCGTCCTCAAGTAGATAAATAGGTGGAGTTAACCTCACAACTGTACAAGAAAATTAATACCATGAAGCGCTCATTGAATTTTAAAATTTCCCAGCAAAGAGCATTCGTTTTAAATTGGTTAAAATATTTTGAAACCAATGTTTCCGGTTCTTTTCAGCTCCTTGTAAAGGCTTATTTAACCTTTTTCTCAATTGGTTTCTCAAATTGGTTTGGTCTGTTTCTTTTTCTTAAAATCATATTAAAGAACCGTTCAGACAGCGAATCTTTCTGGAAGATTTTTTTTTACTTATCTTTGCGGCCATGTTTGTTTTCTTAGTTCCTCATAGAATTATGAATTTTGCACAACTCTCTTGAAAAACCTTAAATACAGGGTTAGGTATATGGGTTTGAGGTATTATGTCGTAGACGTGGCACTCAGTGAAATTCGAAATCATTTTCTAAGGGCTTTGACAAAGTGGGACACAAAGCAGTGCTGCTCAGGTTCTCTAGCTATAGAATAACTGGAATAGTCTTTTCCATTACAAAGTTCTTCATAACGGGTAGGTCCCTGAAGGTAGTTGGTAACGGCCAGTTCTCCGGGGGGACCTACCATGAGGTCGCTTCTCGAAACAACCCTCTCTTTAATTTGCATAAATGATCTGCCTAAGAAAATACTCCGATCATTAGTGAATATTTACACTGATGATACCACGGTATATGGGTGCACCTCCAAAATCAGAAATGACCAGAGATTGGCAGCGGATCTTTCCTCTGGTTTAGCTCTGACAGCTCAGTGGAGAAAAAAAAACTGGCTGGTTAGATTTCAATGCCTTGAAAAACAAACTAGTTATATTCCATAATCGCCAATCATCGCCGATTCCTGAACTATCCCCCACGATGGGTGGATGTTCCTTCAGGAAGTCCCGTGCCTTGAACGACTAGTGGGCGTTAAACGCAAGCCAGACTTCATGTGGAACTCGTACATACGACCCATTGCTAAAGATGCAGGAAAAATGATCGGTTCCCTGTACCGATCCAGCAAGTACCTGACTCCTTGTGTAGTTTCAAAATTCTGTTCAGGCCTAAAATGGAGTAATGCTGTCAGGTTTGGGTAGGAGCTGCCCAGTCCTCACTTTCCAGTGGCGATAGATTCCAAAAGCGTCTCAGAGTCCTTGTAGGTGACAAATTATTTTCTACCCTGCAACCCTTCCCTGTCAGACGAGATGTAGGAAAATTATCTCTGTTCTATTGTTACTTCCGTGGAAAGTGCTCAGACGAACTACATTCCTTACTTCCACCAGTTCAAACCTTCACGGCTGGGACTCGTCATGCTACATGTATTCGAGCGAACCGACCCCATGCACTCCGTTGGTGAGAAGCAAGAGTTCCACTCAAGCGGCTTCTTTCTACGAATCACTGATCTGTGGAACCGATTCCCAAGAGGATGTTTTCTCGATCACTATACTCTTAAACTTATCACGTCTAGAGTTAACCGTTATCTTCTCCACCTATCCGCATAAACGGTGCCTCTATCTTGAGTGACTCCTGGGCCTTGTATCGGATGAAGCTTAATGTAAAAACAAAAACAAACAAAAAACTTACTCAGTCGGAATTGTTCTAGCGAGACAAGCTTGTTAACCATTACACCAAGTCGAGGTGCCTTCGTGCGTAGATTAATAAGTGATGAAAATTATTTTCCTTATGCAAGAGAACTTTTGTCATCTGGTATCAAATATGGGGAGAAGGTTGCAATGAAATGTGGACTTGAAACCACTTTTTTCTCTGATCGTATTTATATCAAGTTCATAGTGAAACAAATAATATCGAATTACTTGAACCGTAACACCTGTCTTCAATTCTGTGCCGCTCACAATGCCTTCAAATTGCTTCCTTAAATTGACCACTCGATATCATTGAAATTCCTATCATTTTTATGCCCTGACACTCAGCCAAACAGAATTTGCAGGGCGGGGCGTGGGTTGGCGCGCAGTGTCACATTAACAGTGACAATTTTTGGTATTCAACTATCAAGCATGTTTTTTTTAAAATTTAATCACCTACCTTGTTAAATTGACTTAATACGATTGATTGAATTGATCGATTTCAATCATGAATCAATAATTTTTTGTCAGGCTTCGGCATGACAGATCCCTCCTCGTGTATAGACATATGTATCACTAAATTTATAGCCAATTCTCGTCGTAACTAGAACCTCACGAGTAATGCTAGCAGGTTGCCAACGTCATTGTTATATGATAAGCAGACAGAACCCAAAACATAAGATTCAACACACACACACACACACACACACACACACACACACACACACACACACACACACACACACACACACACACACACACATTATTATTATTATTATTATTATTATTATTATTAAATATTTTTATAAAAGTTTAAACGGTGAGAAAAAAAGCTGCGTCAATGTTATTGCGATATCCTTTTCTGTTTTTTCTCATATTACAAACAACATTAGAAAGATAACATGAACTGTTCGATATCTATCTATCTATCTATCTATCTATCTATCTATCTATCTATCTATCTATCTCAGTATATTCATTATCTATCTATCTATCTATCTATCTATCTATCTATCTATCTATCTATCTATCTATCTCAGCATATCTATCTATCTATCTATCTATCTATCTATCTATCTATTTCGCAGTGGATATTTCCACTGATAATCTTTTCCTATTTCCCAGCCAAAATCAATGAAGGTCCAATCTCATCGAAAATGCCAGAAAGAATTAAGTGGCGTATTTCAGTTGTAGAAATGCTTCCGTCCTTTTATTTTTATGTCAGTTTTTGCGCCCACATCTTGATAGAATGTGTAATTGCCCCACCAAAGACCCCTGAAGAGAGGGAGAGAGAGAGAGAGAGAGATACAGACAGACAGACAGACAGAGTGAGAGGGGAAGGAAGAAGGGGGGGAAAGTGCTTAGGGACTCAAAAGTTAAAATATAAAATGTCGCGAAGCTTCATAAAAAGGATCAAGGTGCAAAGAAAAGCTAAATTTCACGACCCCCATTCGACACCCTCCCCACCCATTAACAACATTTGGGGAGGGTGCAGCTAAACGTTGTTTGTCAGAGCAAAGTAATCTGCTGCTCGAAAATTGTAGAATTTTCATCTTAATGAACGCCTTTTGGTTTTCGACAAACATTTTGAAAGTTCTGCTAAAAATCATTCTGAAACTACCATAATATGTATTCAACAAATTGTTGGCGCTGCTTTCAACGCAATTAAAGATTCTTAGATTCTTTTGCAGACATTACCGTTTTCCGGGCACTTCGGCGTAGTGTAATGGTTAGCAAACTTATCTCGCTAGATCAGTTACGACTGAATAGTGAGTTCAATCCTCACTTGATCCGTCATCCTTTCTGCTTTGCGCCGCATCTAAGCAACGTTTAGAAAATAACCATTTCCGCTTTCAACATTCACTCACTGATCTAGAAAAAATTACCTCAATCCTGGTGCTAGTATAGTGTGATACTTACCACCTGTTCGAAGTATGAGATACATTAGCGTCAGGGTTAAGGGCAGTGAACTGGTTATGTATTAATCATTAACAAGTTTTTATACAAAAAATACAAAAAAAAAAATCCCCAAATAGTGATTTTAGTTCTTGTAAACTGATTCGATGTCATTTTAAAAGCAATAAACAGGTCATCGTTTTTTTCTGGGCATTTTCCAGCATCGTCATTGAAGGAAGGTCGAAAATGCCTCGGTAGATATCATACTATTTAAAGACATTTTTATGTTTATACATTCTTTTTATAGATACAAATATTTAAGTAAATGCTCTGTTTATAATAAACATTTACCGGCCTGAATGTACGAGAAATTTTCATGGAAAATATTCGTCCTCCGACAGGAATCAAACCTGTATCCTATACGGAACCGTCATATAGCCATACGTGCCTTAACCGTTTCGGCCACAGAGTAGCGTTCGGTTAGTAAGGTCGATTTTACTGGCTTTAGACTACAATCTTCCACGATTCTCTCACGTACATTCATATCTGCTCATGGCGTATCAAATGTAAACAAATGACGTCACACATTATGAAATGAACAAAGTCCGACAATTAATCATACTATAGTAGCAACTCAATGTTTTTAGTAATTCCTATAAGATGGCTGCCCATCCGTTACTGAGTATGTTATATTACAGGATATTAAGTGCAAGATTCAGCTATCAATTAAGATATCAATCAATGCCTGAGGATGAAATTTATAAAGATGTTGCAATAACCAGATGCAGTCAAAGGAAGAAGAAGAAGATACAATGTATCCGTTAAGTTAGTTTGACGTTTTGAAAAAAACCAATATATTATTTAACAAAATTAAACGTATATAAATGAAAGGCACATTAAGAAGTAAAACCATTAGCCATACAAAATAACAAATTAACTATACAAAACATTACATTAAAAATTAAAAATAAATAAAATATAAATTTTTAGAATATTTATATGAATTTTTATCAATTTAAAACTATTACCAAACCTCATAACTCGTAATATAAATATAAACCTATCTACAACAAACATTATTACCAATAATATACGAGTACGTGCCTATTTACGATCTTAATTTAAGATGAATCAGTAAGGATAACATTAAAATGGTTTATATGAAAGTAATATAACATAAGACAAGTGATTATTAAGTTAAAAGTTTAGCAAGATTGTAAAGTTAAATCTTTAATGTGCCTACAATTCACAGTAGATTCAAATCTCTAATTTAACAATTGACCACTATTCAAAAGTTTAATTATACTCATTTTCTCATGTAGACACAGAAAACAAGTTTCGTATAAAGATCTACAAGTCCTGGCTTGTTTGAGGATTTTTCATTTAACTTTAGGTGTCTTGTTTTCTTCTTTCAATTTCCAAAAATACTTAAAAAGCGACGTCACATTATGTTTGTTAGCATTAGTAAAAGAAGATAGATGCTTATAGTACTGTATTTAAAAGTAGTTTTACTGTTACCAATGTAGAACCTAATATTTTTAGGGTATTCAATTGATGAAATAGAACACATATATACAATGGATTCTGTTAAGCATTTGTTTGGACATTGGTCAGGTCTCCTAAAATTACACAGGTTAGTTACACGGGATATATAAGAATTGGTACCTGCATTACAGTTATTATTGTTATATAATTTTTGTGTTTTATTGTTGTGTGATTTAATATTTTTTCCAGATTGTTAGTACAACTATAACTAATTTTTAGAGTATTTCGATTTTTAATTTCACTTATTGGATTTCTTTTAGGATTAATTTAATGGCTTACTTTGACTCAGGAAGAAGCTTCAGTGGCACAATTTTCAATTGGGAGTTTAAAGATATCAGTCCAAGGGGCGTCACGAAGAAAATGCCAGAATAAGTCCCAATCAGCGTGCTGGTAACGGAAAGAGGTATTGTAGAACTCCCTTCTGGCTACATACTTTCCAATCAACTTTAATCTGCAAAAATTTAAATGCAATGTCAATTGCTGTCTACTGTCTTCTTCCGCTTCCAGCTCATTGGTAATGTTTCTGTTTTCTAATTCTTCCACACTCAGTAACCCATTGCGTCATAGTGGCTTTACTGCCTTGATTGGGGTGACTTCGATTAGAAAATAGGTAGTTGCATTTAGATTGTCGTTACTTCGGATAACATTAAGAATTTATGACCTTCCTTTTCGCCTTCCACAACATAGCCGCCATTCTTAGGAATGGCACTGATTTCCCCTACCTGGGAAGGGGTCGTGAAAAAGTGATCGTCTGCACGAAATCTTAATTGATATTAGATGTCAATGGCTCCGCATCCAAAGACAGCTTCCGGACAAGTTAAGCAAAAACTCTTATTGAAGTGTGGAACGTAAGAACTCAGCTGGATAAGAGGAGAAATCCTGAGCGTCGGTCGAAGAGCAAGAATTATAAGTTTTGAGACCGGACAGCATCCGCCTAATTTCTCTTTCTGAGACTAAGCTTGCAGACAGTAGAATGGTTGAAGCTATTGACGGAGGGTTTCGCTTTCTACTGAATCAATCGATGGAGAAGTGAAAAAAAGATAGTCAAGTGTAGTTTTAGCAATCCAGAGTGGATCTTGCGAATAGACTAGAATCTCTATCTTTTAGTGTTTACGATAAGTTAATGCTTCTTTGTTTACCAATTTTGGAAGAACAGCTTTTATGACTTATTATTAAGTTCAGTTCTAAGTAATTTCCGTTTTCGGGAACCAAATTCTAGAGACGAATGTATCATTCTATGAATCATACATGACATTCGCGAATAAATTTGAAGAATTCGAACATTTGACAGTAATCTAAGAGTCGAGTTCCAATTCCAATTGGGTCCGTTATATTCACTTAGGCGCAAATATTTTTATGAAAGTTACAAATCCAACTTTCCCCGCCCTATGGGTTAATTAGTAGGACTTGTGTCAGTAAACTCTTATTAAACAAAAATAAATTTTGCAATCTAAATTTTCTGCTTTTAAATAATCTGCAAAGGGTTGAAAAGCAAATCAAATTAATAAATCTAACATAGGAAAATATTCAACGCCACCAACCCCAAGTGCTGAGTGCCTTGAAAGAAAAATACCGCTGCACCTGTTGTAGGAACTTCGCTATATTTTTCCTTCAGAGTTCTTAAAACTAAATGAAAAACTTAATGCACATTTATACATCAAGCAGCTGTAACGTGTCCATAATTGTTTGGTCGAAATTATTCTCCTACATGACAACGCAAATGGCCGTTTGCGTTGTCATGGAGGAACAAGAATAACGCAGGAAAGAACTCGATCGGCCTGTTCTGTCCAAGCCACCATATTCTCCAGGCCTTTCACAAACCGATTAATACATATATTTAAATCGCTGCAAAATGCTTCGATTGGGGAGGGGGGGCCAGATTCAAGAGTTTGTCAATTGGGTCATCACGTTAGAACTTTACTCAAAATTTATCACAGAGCTTCTTGATAAATTGTGACAAGACATTGCAAATAATGATGAATATATGATTGAATAAAAATTGAATTCTGCATTTTACTTATGAAGAATAAAGTTGATAAAAAAATATTTATGCTTCTATTTCCACGGCAAATGATCCAACGAGCTAAATTCCTTAGTTCCACCAATTCATACATTTAGAGCTAAGATCCACCATACCACGTATACAGGTTCGAATTATTCTCTTTATATTCCATTAGCAAGGAGGAAGTTTCACTCATCCAGTAATCCTCTACATTGAATAGCTTTTGGGTCTTGTGTGAAAAAATATCTGTCTATATATTTGAGATGATGTTTTATGAATACTTGTATTATTTACATTATTCATCTGTTATCCTCATCTTCATTGCCATATTTACGACATTTCCCGTCCTGGGTATGACGATAAACTGCATCCGCGTCTTGGGTAAGACGATAAACTACGTCCAACAGCAAGGCCTCTGATCAGGAGGTTTTGAGGAGCTACCTCTTAATAAATGGTGTTCCCGGGTCCACCCTGACCCGGGGTTTGTAGCACCTGCTAGGGTCCCAGCTATGGGAAAATAGTTAACGTCCACACTTGGGTCAAAATACTATGAAAGTGTAAAAATAGGTTTTAATACCAGAAATACTCTGTAAAAAAAAAAAATTATTACCAGCAATACATTTAAAAAAAAAAAAATTATCAGCGAAGGAAAATTCTTACCAGAAATAGATTTTTGAAGAAAAAATATTAACAGAAATAGATTTTTGGAAAAAAATATTACCAACAATGAAAATCTTGTCGGCATTAAATAACCCATTAAGGTTGATATGCCGTAAACAAACCAAACCAAACCAAACAACGTTTCGGCCGTTGTACGCCCCGGCCTTCTTCAGGTGATTGTAATTTCAAATTGAACCCTTTATTTCGTCCAGCAGGTTTGATTGTTCTAGTTCCACGTGTCATGCCTCTTCCGGATGTCTCAGTTATTTCCCTTTAACTCAACTCTCCAAGTTTTGGTTCATTACTTTTGTGGCTTGTTATTGAACTAACAACTCTTTGGGTATAGTCACTGGATCTAACCAACGTCTTTATCCACTGGTCATTTCTGTCAGGTCACTCCTTTTCAAACCTTTTGTAATTCCAACCTCTGTTCTCTCTGTATCGGGAATGATAGTGAATGAAGATGGGCTAAACTTAGGAATTCAGTGTATGTGTCTCCACAAGGATTCATTGGGAGATGTTGAGCGTAAAAACCAACGAGTGGCTTTGATTCTAACGATATGCACATTAGTCGATTGCTAGAAGCCATACACATGTCTGAGAGAATCGGTGCTTCAAAGCAGAGATCATATCGATTGGCTAAGGGTAAAGCGAAAGATAGATCCAAGGAGATGAAAGAGAACAGAAATGAAGGCCAAGTGTTGATAGAAGCTGCTAACCATTGCAACTTCAAAACCTTTTGTTTTTACATGAAGCGTGTTTTCGGGTTAAATTTCCTCGGACATTTCTGAAGGACAAAAATGAGATCAAAAGCTGGGCAGATGACCTTTCGAAAGTTTCAAAAAGCTGAATCGATCGTTAATAACGTTATAATCCTCTTCCGAGACTGAGATTCTTTCAGCAGGTGCTACCATTTCTAGGAGGCTAATTGATGGATTGAGGAATCGGAGAGCTGGGGTCGAATTCCAGTCGATTTTGTTGCATCTGTGCCAATACCCTTGGTAAAGGTATGAATACAACTCTTCTCCCCGCCAACTATGGGTAACTAGCAGGACATACCTATAGCCTTGGTTAGCGTCTAGTCTAGGAGAAGAAAATCTCAAACCAGCATGAAGAGGGTTGGGCTCCGTCTGGCTTTTTTGCTAGTGCTGCTGCAGTACGTGCGGGTAGTGCCCCTGTGAACCTCGGGTGTTAGGGGTTTCATGATCGTGATCATAGCATTTCTGAGATCAGGAAAGTCATTTAACAACTATCGAATGGTTAAGCATCAAGTGATATTGGCATTTAAACTGAAATTCTAGAAATGTGATCTCTTCTTTTACCAACAGTTTGATGACGTTTCCCTCGTTCATCTTTATGGGGTGCGTAAGGTATTTGAGGGCATGTGATTATGTGCCTGCTGTTATGTGATAATCAATTTGCTTTTATCTTTTCAAAGCATCAATATCATCAAATATCAGCTGACACATCAGATGAAACGACAGGCTGGAACTGTTGCAACACACGCGAAGCACAACGATACTGAGATGGCAGATGTTTTGGAAGTCGCCAAGTCATTTATGCATAAAGATCAGAAGGAGTTGGAAGCCCCCATCAGGGATGTGACATCTGTAGCGAAGCACAAAAGGCCAATCAGAACGACCTCATAATCCCAGGCATCTGGCCACCTACATTGCTACACCTAAGTCCTCTTGACCATTACGTCAGGCATTGTTGAACAGGATACTAATCCACGTTCACACAATACAACTGATTCCCCCAAAGCCAACATTAGTGGAATACTTTCCAGTATCTATATATGCATGACAGCGACATCAGTCCCGTACTGAAGATGGTCACATCGAATAAACATGTAATGCATCCATGACTGCAAGGTAGATATGTCTTTAGATATGGCCATTGCATTGTAACCGTGTTCATAGATGAAGCTGCTATATACAAGGTACTTTAAGGACATGTGCGCCTGCGGTTATAGGGATAATCAATTAATGGGCTTTTATCGTTTCAAAACTATCAACCACACGCATCAGATGAAGCGACATGCTGTAAAGGTTGCGATACACGCAAACCACAGCGATGTTGAGATTGCACGATTTTTAGAAGTTGTTTTTGCACAAAGTTCGGAAGAAGTTGGAAGTCTCTGGCGAGGATGCGTTGCTTGTAGTGAAGTGTAAAAAGCACTCAGTGTTAGGACAATATGACGACGACGCTAGAATTCGTTCAGCGGGTGCAGAACATTGCCGACGGCAACCACAGAATGCCTTTGAGGGGCATTGCCTGAGATATCTGGGTGTTCGAGAGCACAAATCGCATATTTTGTGTACGACGACATTCGGTACAAGTCATATGTGATGAGGGAAAGGGCAGTTCATGCCTGCACAAGAACAATGGGTGCTCTGAGCAAAACGATTACTGGATAAGTTAAAACATCCAGAAGAACCTGGCAGATTCTTTTTTTTTCATATGAAAGAAATTTCAACCAGGATTAAAATGTGAAACGGAAAAATAACAGGTGGTTTATACGGATCCTTGTGATGCCCCCCTCCAATGTTAGGCACACGGTGATGGTTTTAGGGGTAGTGAGTAGTAAAAATCAGCCACGCCACCCCAGTTCTCTTAACAGTACTGAATTGCAGGAAATATTTATAAAACCCCGGATAGACCATGTATGCTATGGAAGGTCGGCTGTCCTTAGCAGAACTTTGCACCTGCTTACAAAGATGTGCTGAACAACGATGATCACACCAAACATGTGAACATCTAAATCACAAGACCTTAACCACTTCGACTATTACATTTGCGGCTTTGTTAAGCGGGTAAATAATCAACGTTCTCACAACACGACGGATGTCCTGAAAGCCGCTATTACCCGAATAATATCCAATATAAATACAGACAATGCGTTCATGTCAACGTTTTCGGCTCCGCATTGAAACCACCATTGCGGATAAAAGCGGAGAAGAGAAGCTCTGAAGAAGCTGTGAAGAACCATGGCTGCGCATTGAAACCACCACTGTGGATAAAAGCGGAGAAGAGAAGCTGTGAAGGGCCACGGCTGCGTATATCCTGAGCTACTGGAAATGATTGAGAAGCCCTGAATAGACATTGTAGGTAAAGGAAGGTCCATCACCTGCTGATAGATCAGTGATGACCTGAGATTGGATGGCGCCTACTATTCATGGTCACATCACGCCAAATAATTTTGTCTCAATAAATTTAGATGTGGTTGTTTTTCTTACGGTCTTCCATATGTCCTCAAATATCTTATGCACTCCATAAAATCAAAAGGGTAAGAGCTGTAAATTGTACTTTTTTCTGTCGCTATCAAGATTCTTACTCCGGTGATCTTTAAGCGGTTCCATATCTCTCTCTCTCTCTCTCTCAAAATCACTCATAACGGAAACACAACGTGAGTTTTACATTCTTTAGCCTAAAAATGTGAGTGTGCATAAAAATGAGATTCGCCTGTTATTTGTGGACCTCATAAAAGCATTTGACACAGAGCCAAGAAGAGTTGATCTTTGAAAAGTTCTGGCAAAGTAAGAAGACGCCAACAAAAAAGAATGTAGAATGTCATCGTCACTTTTCGCAAGAGAACAACGTTGTTATTTTTTACAAGGTAACCAAAAAAGTTCTGTCTGTTTTTTGATTAGTCATTGAATGAAGTAGAAATATATATCAAATGCGTGTAGCAAATGTTTTCAAATTCGGACAGCCGGAAGTAGGAACATCAGACGTTATAAAAAACATGCGCACTGTGCCCGGCCATCAGTTATAAGTCGGACAGCTGTGAGAAGGATGGAAGTGTCTAGTGATCTCGTTCGGGGCTGTTTGCTTTACGACTTCAAATTGGGCTTATCAGCAGCTGCATCAAGTCGCCGCATATGTCAAGCGTTTGGGGATAGTGCTGTGGATGAACGTACTGTAAGGCGTTCGTTTCGAAAATTCAAGTCTTGAATGACGGAGTCCTGAAGGTGACCATTGAAGAGGAAAGTAGTCTAACGTGTGGTGAACTTGCAAGACAGTTCAACGTTTCCGATGAAACGGTTAGGCTTCACCTGCATCCCCTAGGTAAGACGTACAAACTGAGCACGTGGGTTCCGCAAACGCTGTTGGAGGTCCGCAAGGGACAAACAGTGGCAGCCTGCGTATCGCTGCTTTCTCGCCACCGTACCGCATCCTTATTCAATCGAGTGCTTACCAGTGATGAAAAGTGGGTTCTGTACAAAACTCCTAAGACATTGGTTGTCTCTTCAGGATGCTGTCTGTCACACCGCAAGACCGCCTATGCATCCACGCAAGATTATGCGTTGTGTCTGGTGGACAGGTCGTCAAGTGGTTCATTATGAACTGCTACCAACGGGCCAAACGGTCAGTGGAGACCTATACTCGCAACAATTGAAACGTGTGCAACAGGCATTGCGCCAGAAGGAGCCAGCACTGGTGAATTGCAAAGGTGTGCTTTTCCTCCATGACAACGCCATGCCACATGTCGCGTGAGTGGTCAGGGATACCATACAGCAACTTGGTTGGGAGACTTTGTGCCATCCACCTTATTCATCTGACCTTGCGCCATCCGATTACCACCTCTTCCACTCCCTGGATAATCATCTTCGTGGGAAAACCTTCACCAATAAAGCAGATTTGCGCAAAGCCCTCACGGACTTCTTTGCGTCACCCCCTCCCCGAGTTTCAATGCAAGGGCATTGAAAAGCTGGAGACACGTTGGCAGAAGGTGCTGGATGCCGATGGCGATTACTTTGAAGACTAATATAAGTTACATATACTGTGAAGCGTTTTCTTTTTTTTTCCTTTAAAAACGGACAGAACTTTTTTGGTTATCTTGTATTAAGATCTGGAAGCGATCAAACATTCATTAAATTCCCAGTTTCCAAACGTACAAAGCATGAATGTATGTTTGCCATTCTTCCTTTTGATTTTTAATTTTCTGCCCTACCTGAAAAAAGAAGACTTTCTTTTATATGCAGGGGTAAGCAAATGCGGGACAAATGGTCGTTTGTCCAATCAACAACGTTAGCAAGCACAACGGAAAACTCACCCGCAATCTACTTTTTACAGATGACTGTAAACATCTAGTGTTTCACTCATTACAAGAAACACAGTCTATCTTCGAGGTCTTTATTGACAACACAAAGTTAATATCTATTTGGAGGCTCGATTAAATTAACCCTGAGTCCTCTAAAAAAATTCGATAATGGTAATATGATCATTTTCTATATAAGGATTTGGCATTCATTGACCGAGCAGCCAGTACCAATCTCGGCTGAAATTTATAGAATCTTTTTTTCTTAAAACAATTTTTCAGGAAAAAAGGTTTCACATGTCCAGTAGCTGTTATCGCTCTTTTTAATATTGATAGATTTCCTTCCTAACCTTTTATTTCAAGTACGGTGAAATATCAACATATTTTCTTTTTGAGTTACATGAACAACCCGTTTTAGTTCTTGCTGCTGTTGAAAGTCCTCAAGTGAAGTAGTTTCTGTTTTCTGATATAGCTTTTTGTGATTCTGTAGAACCAGTCCATGGGGCTGGACAAAGACGGTCTTTACCCGCTCAAAGCAATTTTTAACCATTGGTCTTAGAAAGAGGTCGTATGCAGATGACAGTTTAGATATTGCTGAACAGGTTTGCCGCCATAACAATATGATTATAACGAAAATTATATATATATATATATATATATATATATATATATATATTGCATCTAGCATGAAACAGACTGTCGCCTCTAAGTGTTGACTTCTATGTTCACTTTTATATTTATATATATACTAGCAGCATGGCCCGGCGTTGCCCGTGCTTGATTCAAAAATCGTACGACTCATACAGCAATCGCTATCGCTTGACTTAAAATAACAATGTTAATGTTTAGTATAGAGCTTAGAAAAAAATTGCAGTGTGAGATAGGCAAGAAGTTTGGGTTACACGTGAAATAGGCAGTGAAGTACTGAGGTGTACTGGGCCGCGTAGTAAAGGCAGTACACTTCAACCTACAGTGAAATCTGTAACGTGGAGGTAAAATAGGTTGGGCAAACGATTGAGTAAATAAGCAACTTGCGACAGTAGTTAACTGTATAATAGCAAAACTGAACTACGAAAAGGTAAAAATAGGTATGGAACACTAATATGGACTGGGCTGCGCAGTAAAGGCAGCACGCGGAGATAAAATGGGTAATGCAAACGTTTAAGCAAATAGGTAACTTGCGGTAACAGGAAGCTGTCAATTAATCCAAGGACAGATGCGTTGATGGCGATCAAATAAAAACGTGGGTGCGGATGCAGCCGCGCTGAAGGTATTTAAAGGGAGCGTGACTTGTCATTGATTGGTGTAGCCTGGACAATGGCCATGACTTAGACCTATGAATGAGCTCACGCAAAATGGAAGATGCTAGCGCGCATTCACGCACGCGCGCATGATTGGCAAGCGCAAGACTTGTCCGTAAACGGGGTCAAGCTGCCTGCTGCATATGCAGCTTGGCTCTAATGCATGTGATGCCGGCAATGAGAATGCAAGGAGCTGCAATAAAGCATTTGCTCGTTTGGTTTGGGCGACAATGAAAAGCCGCTAACTGTTTGCCGGCATTAGCTTTGAAATGGATTGGGAGGAAGCCCTGCTGTTTTAGTGCAAAACTCCTCGTCAGGTCTGGGATGCGGCCTGGGCTAGGGGTAAAGGTTTAAAGAATTGGAAAATGGGACGATTAAAGCAAAAATGTTGACAAATTCGAATATGTCATTTGTGGCTGAAAGACAGACCTGGTAGCAGGGATAAAAAAGCCGAATTTCAATGGCCCTGCACCCATTCCAGTATGTTGCTGTCAAATGTTTTCTTCCTCTCCACTACACGCACTGACCTGTTTCTTCCCGCGCATAGCGTGACCTTAAATTAATATGCATTTAGGAAATACCCAACCGGAAAAACATTTTTAAGGGTTGACCGATTGTCAATTTGCACTCTGTCTGGAGGGCGCTCAGAGTTGAAACTTCACATGGTGACTCCCAATGGCCTCCAAATAAATCCGGTCGGTTTTCGCTAAAAACCGACATGCGGTTCAGGCGCAATCTGGGCGTATCGGTGTTTGGGTTTTATCGATTTCCCGCGCTGTTTAGGGATCCGTGGTCATGAAACGTCTGGACAACACTTCTAATGGCAGACTCTAAGAGGGTGTCAAATTTGGTTGAAATGCGATCATTCCTTCTGTAAGTAGATTTTTTCGATTATCGATTTTTTTGATTATCGATTTTTTCGGAACCTGAGTCCCAACTCAAAAATCGGGCTCCGTTATGTTCTTACGGCAGCCATTTGAAAATTTGTGGTGAAAACCACATCGAAATCGGGTGAGAAATGCGGCCTGGGCGAGGTAACAACGAGAAAATAAATATTCGTCCTCCGACAGGAATCGAACCTGTATCCTATTATTATTATAAACAGAGCATTTACTTAAATATTTGTATCTATAAAAAGAATGTATAAACATGAAAATGTCTTAAAATAATTTTTGGACTTTGTCCATTTCATAATATATATATATATATATATATATATATATATATATATATATATATATATATATATATATATATATATATATATATATATATATATATATAAAGAATAGTAAGGTATATAATCCGGTGTTCTTATAGATATTTTTATTTTTTTACAAAATAGTGCTCAATGTAAACTTACAGAGATATATATATTTCGGTTTTTACATATCGATCTTTGACAAATAAGATATAAAAATATATGCCAGGTTGAATCAAAAGTTTTCTTCGGATTTTCACTGATGATTTTCGGCAAATTGTCATATCCTTAACCTAACCCTATTCAATCATTGCTGAATCTTTTATTTTCACTTATAACATATAAACATTAATTGTTTATTCTTTATTTTCCTAATTATGTTTACATATTTCATGATGAGTGGGGAAAAATTATAATTAGTACCATTTTACACTATGTGTATTCCTGGATATGAGGATAAAATACATCCGCTAGCAATGCTTCTGATCAGGAGATTGGTAGTTTTGAGGAGCATCGTACCACCTGAGGTGGTAGCACCTGTTAGGGTTCCAGTTATCGGCAAATGGTGAACCCCCAAACAAAAACAAAAGATTATGAAAATACAAAAATACATTTTATAGTAAAAATACCAGCAATATATCTTATCTGTAGTTGAAGGCCTTCACAGTATATTTAGATTTCATCATTAAATGACCCATACAGGTGGATATGCCGCTAAACAAAATCCACCAACCGAAGCTATCTGAGTAAAAAGGGAGAGAGTGCAAAGCCAGCGGTAAAAGAAAGTAATGGCGTGGAAGGATCAGGTACTGTGAAAAAACATGTGACACAAAACTGGTTCAAACATTTCACGGAAGGTGACACCAGCCTTGAAGACACAACAAGGTCAGGGAGGCATTCTGTTACAAAATACGAGGCCCTGCTTGAAATGGTTGAACAACAGCCAAGCCCAAGCACTCGTGTATTGACGGCAGGGAGTGCTACTTCACAAAAAAACATCAGTTGGCACCTCCATAATTATAACCTTATGAACAGACTCTGTCGAGAAGTTTCTCATGAACTGACCAATGACCAGGCTCAACGACGTGTGAACATTTGCAAACAACTGTTGACAAATCATCAAGACGGCCGGTTTTGGTGTCCAATTGTAATCGCGGATGAAGAAGTGATCTTTTTTCGTAAACCTAATAAGAGAAATGATTAGTTTCATTCTGGTCTGGCTTCAGAACCTGTTATTATACAAGGACGGTTTGAACAGAAGGTCGTGTATTGTGCATTCGGTGGCATTTCGAGGGGGTGTTGCAATTTCAGCTTCTTCCAGATTGTCTTGCTGTGAACGCTGACCTTGATGCTCAACAACTACAGCGAGTATATGATGCTTTGAAAGCACCGCTACCAGACATTGGGCAATCGAAGACTCACATTCATAGAGCATGATAATACCCTAAGGTACATTGTCAATGTGACTAAACGCAAGCTTGAGGAACTTGAGGGGTCGGAAATGCTGCCTAAAACTGCCTACAGTTAAGATTTTGCACGATAAGGTTACCAGCTTTTCCGAACAATGGCTCATGTCCTGCACAACGGAGGTTCAACAAACGTTGAAAAGGGGTGCAGGGAGTCTTTTTAGTACAATAACCTGCAAAATGGTATAAGCGTAGAATTGAGCTTCTGGAACAATGATGGCAAGAGACAATAGAATATGATGAGATATATTTTGATGAATAAACGCTTTTCGTATGTAATTCCTTTGAAAATTAAAATTTGAAATGCTAAAAGACTTTTGGCTCAACCTAGTAAATGAATAACTCTAAATAATATGAGTAATTAATTGTGTCATCAGCAAAGATGCAAGACCTTCAACATTTGGGGCCTTACCAACACCTGATTCTAACACGTGGTGAGGGGTTAATACAATAAAAGAGGCAGTATTACTTTCAGGGTCAGTCTTGTATACATATGCAATGTCCTTTCTTTCTTTCTTTCTTTCTTTCTTTCTTTCTTTCTTTCTTTCTTTCTTTCAATACCCCTATGCTTTCTTCCTTTAAATTTTTCTTTCTCCTCTTATTCCTCTCTTTCTCTCCCTATTTCTATACCCCTATGCTTCCTTCCTTTAAACTTTTCTTTCTTTCTTTCTTTCTTTCTTTCTTTCTTTCTTTCTTTCTATACCCCTATGCTTTCTTCTTTTAAATTTTTATTTCTTTCTCCCCTTATTCCTCTCTCTCCCTATTTCTATGCCCCTATACTTCCTTCCTTTAGATCATTCTTTCTTTCTTCCTTCCTTTAGATCATTCTTTCTTTCTTTCTTTCTTTCTTTCTTTCTTTCTTTCTTTCTTTCTTTCTAAAGTCCCCAGTATATCTATATCTATATCTATACAATTAAACGAGCGGGTGCTGAAAATTTCTCGAACCGAACCAAAAAAACCCTGATGAAATGCCCAAACATTAAAGTTTCGTTTAGAAGGACATCATGGTTAGAACGAAAACTTTTCATCGTTCTCTTGAATATAACTCCATCATTAAGTTTGTAATTCAATGAAGAGAAAACAATTTATGTTACACAACAAATAATAATTTTTCACTATAATCTCCTTCCACGTGAATAAATTTAATATAACGCTTAATGACATAAATCGAACATTATTAATTCTTGATAAAACTCTATGAAGGATCTGCAATATAATCGATCCTGACCTGGCATCTCGACATCATTCACTTTCTCACCGACGTAACATGGCCTCTCTTAGTCTCTTCAACAAATATTTTCATGACAATTGTTCTGGTCAGCTTTCTTATTCGGTGTCCCGTTTGCATAAATTTAAGCGTGCAACTAGAGGAGTAATTAGATTTCAATTTTTTAATGTCGATCCAGCTAGATGCGACCGATTGTACTATTGTAATAGTTTCTTCGCTAGCACTTGCTTTCCTGCCACCTACAATCTTCCACAATTTAAATACAACGTCAATCGCCATGTTCTGTCTTCTTAATGCTTGTTCTTTTACGGTCCTTTCTCCTCACTTCTTCTCACTAAAGTCTTCCCATTCTCTTTCACTCTCGGTAACTTCGCTTGCGTCTTAGTGGCTTTATCGCCTTGCTTGGTGTGAAATAATTAAAAAATAATTAGGAGGTAAACTGAAATAGCTCAGTCGTATATTAATCTTGTTTGGGCGAAATGATTCAAGAAATTATGTAAAGAGATTTTCAGCTCAAAAATAATTGTAGAATATTATGAACTTCTTCATTCGCCATGTTTTATGTTTATTTTATCTCCAAATTCGTTATTTTCTCTCGACGTAAGGTTACTGAATCTATCTGAATTCGGACAGACATAAAGTGCACAACTCCATCAAGGAACCTGACGTAGACAAACTCATTCATTCATCAAGCAATGCTGAAGATTCAGAAATCAAAATAGCCTTTTAGACTATTGCGAAAAGTTCAGGAAATTCTTATTTTCCTCCAGCCAAAGGTTATTTCCGTTTTGTCTGTGTCACTCAGAAGATAAACATCGACACCGGCGCTATCTTATGGATTATTTCGATCGTTTGCTGCGCATGCGTTGTTCGGTAGCCATGGTGACAAACAAAGTCTTGTCTGGTTTTGGTCAAAATGATGCGATTAAATTTCTTTTAGTTTTGACTTCTTCTGATGTCGGTCAAGCGTTGTCAATCTGCTTGACACGATCAATCAAACTATGTGAACATTTCTTATGTAAATCTATCTATCTATCTATCTATCTATCTATCTATCTATCTATCTATCTATCTGTCAGCCTATTCCTATCTATCTATCTATCTATCTATCTATCTATCTATCTATCTATCTATCTATCTATCTATCTATCTATGTCAGCCGATTCCTATCTATCTATCTATCTATCTATCTATCTATCTATCTATCTATCTATCTATCTATTGTAACGAGTGAGAGAGAATATGAGAAAACAACACTATTAAGGAGAGAGAACAATAGATAACGATTTACATTGCATTTAAATTTTTGAAGTTCAAAGTTGACTGGAAAGCAAGAAGCCGGAAGAGAGTTCTACAAGTGACAAGTGCGATAGAAGAATCTGTCAGCATAGAAGTTACGGTTACATCTCGCCATTCCAAGTGTAAAATGATGAGACCTTGCCGCCAATCTAATACTGAGCTTAAATTCATAAAGTCTATGTACCAAAGAGGAAAGCTCATCAGCATAAATAAAATAAACATATTTATAGAAAAGACAGAGGGGAGCTATATTACGGCGACTGGAAAGTGACTGAAGGTGAGGTGCCAGGTCAGGACCAGCAACATTACTGATTGTTCTTTGTATTTTATTTAGAATATCTAAATACAGATGTCAGCAATATTCAAAAGAAGGATGAATAGCAGATTTGCAATATGTAATATAAATTCTGGCATGAAAGAATGTTTAGCACAACACAGCGAACCAACTTAGCTAGCAGCAGACCTTAGCAATTGATTCAATATAATTTTTCCATTCATGTCAACGGAAAATGTTAGCCGAGTCACTCTGCTAGAGATTAGCACCAGCCATGCTGATGGAAAGCATAAAAGGTTCTCTCAGAAGATTTAAGTGAGAACAGCCTTTCTTTTGGAGGCGATAAAGTTAACAACAAAATATTCCACGATCCCCCCAGTTTTGAAACCAGCTCCCAATTTGATCTTATCGGATCGATCAAACAGGAGCAGTCATCAGCAGAGATACCGATTTGAGAAGTGATGCAATCACGATGATCTATCTATCTATCTATCTATCTATCTATCTATCTATCTATCTATCTATCTATCTATCTATCTCACTGTTCATTCTCTATCTATCTATCTATCTATCTATCTATCTCACTGTTCATTATCTATCTATCTATCTATCTATCTATCTATCTATCTATCTATCTATCTATCTATCTCACTGTTCATTCTCTATCTATCTATCTATCTATCTATCTATCTATCTATCCTCATTTCTTCATAATTTATCAATGAATCTCCATCAATTCAATTTCTATGTTTTGATCGGCGATATAGTTGCTTCCTTACTGACGATATATATATATGTATATATATATATATATATATATATATATATATATATATATATATATATATATATATATATATATATATGATTTCAAATATATGCCTTTATATTATTGGAATCGGGGCGAATGGGAATCAGAAAATGTAAAATTGCCAAATCCAGAACGCTGGAGAATTTTCATCATCCCATAGAGATTTTTTCTCCCTTACATTTTTTCCTTTTTATTTTATCTTCTTTGAATTTCATCTTTCATTTCTTTCTGTTTTTCTCTTGGCTTTTCTTCCAACTTTTCTTTCGTTTCTTTTCGCTTCTCTCTGTTGCCGTTTTTTTGGGTTACACGTGACTTTCGACCTTTTCTACTTTTCTTTCCAAGTTTAAATTTGCTTTCTTTTCTCGCCTATTCTCTCTTTTTCTCCATTTCCTCCTCTTAGTCTTTCTTCCTTTCTCTCTCTTTATTTTTCACCTTTTTCTCTCTTTCTCCTTTTCTCGGTTTCTTACGTTTTACTATTTCACCTTTTCATTCAGCTTCTGTTCAGATATTTCCTTTCTTTTCTCTTTTACATTCTCTTTCTTTTCTGCTTTCTTTTCCCTTTCCACTTTCTCTTTCGTTTTCACGTACTCTTTCACTTTCTCTTTCGTTGCCTCTTTCTCTTTCGTTTTCACCTTCTCTTGCCCTTTCACTTTCTCTTTCGTTTTCTCCTTCTCTTTCGTTTTCACCTACTCTTTCCCTTTCACTTTCTCTTTCGTTTCCTCCTTCTCTTTCATTTTCACCTTTTTTTGCTCTTTCACTTTCTCTTTCGTTTCATCCTTCTCTTTCATTTTCACCTTTTTTTGCTCTTTCACTTTCTCTTTCGTTTCATCCTTCTCTTTCATTTTCAATTTCTCTTCGCCTTTCACTTTCTCTTTCGTTTTCTCCTTCTCTTTCGTTTTCACCTACTCTTTCCCTTTCACTTTCTCTTTCGTTTCCTCCTTCTCTTTCATTTTCACCTTTTTTTGCTCTTTCACTTTCTCTTTCGTTTCATCCTTCTCTTTCATTTTCAATTTCTCTTCGCCTTTCACTTTCTCTTTCGTTTTCTCCTTCTCTTTCGTTTTCACCTACTCTTTCCCTTTCACTTTCTCTTTCGTTTCATCCTTCTCTTTCATTTTCAATTTCTTTTCCCCTTTTACTTTCTCTTTCATTTCCTCCTTCTTTTTCGTTTTCATCTTCTCTTCCACTTCCACTTTCTTTTTCGTTTCCACCTTCTCTTTCCTTTTTACCATCTCTTCCCCTTTCACTTTCTCTTTCGTTTCCTCCTTCTCTTTCATTTTCTCCTTCACTTTCCCTTTCACTTTCTTTTTCGTTTCCTCCTCTTTCGTTTTCACCTTCTCTTTCCCTTTCACTTTCTCTTTCGTTTTCACCTTCTCTTTAAATTTTTATGTAGCTTTTTATTCTTGGTATTGAAGTATCGCGGTATTGAAGGTGCTGTGACGGTGACTCTTGTGTTACCCTCCCCTAATACTACTCTGATACTACTCAGCGTACTGACTTCTCGACTGTCTAAACGGACTGCCGGGTATTCACTGCTGGTAGTAAATGTATACCTCGATTGAATCCATTTTGTGTGAAAAGGGGAGACCCCCTTTTTTCTTTACTTCTATCTTTTCCTTCCATCTCTTCTCGTTCATTCCTTTCTTTTTTGGTTCCGTTTTTTTTTTTACTTTAACTTTTGCTTCATCTGTACGCTTTTACTTTCATTTCCATTAATTCTCTTCCTTTCTTCCTCATTTTCCCCCTTGTTTTTGCTTATCGATTACATTTAAGGGCTTCTTCGATCTGATGCACAGATCTTTTGGATCTCAATCAATATTTAGTGCCAATCTGATTAGATTAAACTTCCGTTTCCTCGTTACACGAATCTTTCGACGTTTGTTTTAACATTTTCGTATTTTTCTCTTTTTTTCTTCTTCAAGGATTTCAGCATTTCCTGGTGAAAGACTTTCAATAAAGTAGTAATTTAATGTCATTCTACTTTGCTTCTTGAACTGACCGCCAGAACATGCTAAATGGCTAACGAACCTGAAATGATTGTTCCGTATACTACATTGATGTTGTTAATACACTAAAATGCAAGATTAAACATCATGGTGCAATTTTACCTTTCAATTTAGAATCATCTAATCGATAATGATTGGATTCGAACCAATCTGAAGGTATCCAAGGTCAGCTGGATGGCAATGAGAATTGTATGCTTATCTCTGCTTATGGGGTTTCATGCTGGCAGATAAAGGCAAGATTTTGAATGCTGATTCAGCTGGGCCCACCAGACATGAAACGTGGGCGGAAAACATCACTTCGATCTCACTAGCTGTTGTCAGTAAATGGAAGAGGAGCAACTTAGAAGCTATTACGAATATCATACTATTTTTGTTGGGCTCCTAAAAGGAATAGAATAGAATAAATATCACAAAGTATTTGATAAATTCGAACGCCCTCTAACATCATTTTTTCTTATCTTAAAGAATTTCAGAGCGGAATTCTTCTTTACCTCAACGAATAGTGAGAATCAAAATTTGCCTTCCAAAAGCTAAGCAAAGTAACATGAAAATTTCATTAGACGCAAACAAAAGAGAAATGAACAGTTTTTTTTAATATTCACCCTCGTATATGACGGAATACCGGAAAATTTCCTCGCAGATGAAAAAGGAGTCTTAGGACAAAGTAATTCGACACAAGGATTTGGAAATTATCATGAACAGTATATATAAGCAACGATTGATTGATGGATTTTTTTACGGTTTATCGACCCTTTGCAGGATATTTAAAGCCAGAATGATATTTTTAGATAATATGATTTTTGTGGAGATAATAATAGCTTCGTAATACACTAATTATCCCATAGCTGGTGGGGGAAATGTGGATTCATGCCTTTCCCAAGGGTATGTTCGCGTAAGGGAATATAAAGACCCCAACTGGAATTGGAACTCGGTTTTCCGATTAACAATCCAGATCCATTATATATTACACCACCCGCACACCCAAGCTTACAGCACCTGGTATTCCCAAGTGGGCAATCTCTACGTACTGATCAGGCTCGACGTTGCTTAATTTCGGTGATCGTACGAGTAACGATGTTTCAACGTCATATGACTTTAAGCTTATGAAGAACAAGCAAGTTTTTACAAAATGGTAAAAAAAGGGTCCCTTAGAATCTGTGAAGAAGAATTGTATTTTTTCGTACACATAATAGTGGAGAAGGCTGTCTCCCGATATAGTGAAACCAAGAGGCGCAAAGGGAAACAGTACGTAGTTTACCTAACCTTTATGTAAATGAATGGTAAAATAGTAAGTGGGAAGAATACAAAAAGGAATAAATATTACTTCAAACTATGAAGAATAGGAATTTGTGTAGGGCCACGATCGCTCACGCCCTAAAAGGACACGATATATGACAAAGAAGAAGTCAGTAAATTCAATTGTCATTCTCGCCAATTCAGAAACTACAAGTATTTATTCTACTGTTAGAATACCAATGTAATAAACTACATATTCATAATTATTTATAGAGCCCAGTGTCTGTTGTCTGTTAATGGTAAGAAAGCTGGGATATGTTTTATGTACCTTCGCTTTTGTTTGTCGAACTCTTAGATCATTTAGAATTTTAGTTTGAGAAAGAACGAAAGCTTGAATAAAGGAGATATATTTTTCTTATCTTTCAGACATATTGTTTGACCATCATACGGTCCGGAGGTAGAAACTGAAATCTCATTTAAAAATACAACCGGTTCTACTCACTTTATCTGAATTTTGGTCTGAATAACTTGATTTGGAATCACACCGACCGATTTTCTTGAATCTCCGTATACACAACATCGAATTGCCGAATAGACTCTTTTCTTATGCGTTGATTATACGTATACTTAGTTACACGTAAACAGAACAAATGTCATTTTCCCTAGATTACAGTTACAAAGTCGTACAGTTCAATATTTTATAAATCTAATTTTCTTCGGAGCATTAGTAATTTCTTTTACAAAAATGTAATATTGGTATTTTTTTTTACAAAAATATATTGCTGGTAATTTTGTTTTAGAAGAATGCATTGCTGGTATTTTATTTTTTTTTAAAAACGTATTGTTGCTATTTTTTTTTGAAAAATGTATTGCTGGTATTTTTTTACTATGAAAATGTATTGTTGGAATTTTTACTATAAAATATATTTTGATGCATTCATTGTGTTCTGATGCAAGTTTTTTTTTGTGGTATAAATTTTTTGCCCGTAGCTAGTACACGAACAAGTGTTACCACCAAGAGTCATGGCGGACCTGGGAACAAAAGCAATTAAGAGGTGAGTCTACATTCCTCAAAACCTCCCGTTCAGAAGCCTTGCTGCGAGATGGAGTTTATCGTCATACCTAAGACACCTCCAGATCAGAGGAGTTGCCGCTAGATGGAGTTTATCGTTATACCTAAAACCACACCAGATCAGAGTCCTTGCTGCCGGATGTAGTTTGCCGTCATACCTACGACCCCTCCAGATCAGACGCTATGCTGCCGGATGAAAATTTATTGTCATAGGTAAGACCCTTCCAGACCAGAAGCCTTACTACTAAGTGTAGTTTATCATCATACCTAAAACCCTTCCAGACGTGGGGCCTTATCATCATACCTCTCATACCTCTCAACTAGATGCCTTGCTGCCGGATGCAGCTCATCGTCATACCTAAGACCCCTCCCGACCAGAAGACTTGCTGCCGGATGTGGTTCATCGTTCCACCTAAGAACCCTCTTGATGAGATATCTTGCTGCCGGATGTGCTTTATCGTCAGACCTAATACCCCTCCCGACCAGAAGCTTTGCTGGGGGATGTGGTTTATCGTTCTACCTAAGAACCCTCTTGATGAGATATCTTGCTGCCGGATGTGCTTTATCGTCATACCCAGGACGTAAAGAAGGATATCCTTAAGTAGTATGCAATAGAATGCGCAGAAACATTTTAATTCCTAGAGAAATGCTTTAATCGTCTATAAAGAATGCAATCTTCGACTTTCTTTTGCTTTCAAACGCGACACCTTTTATTTACGATTAATATACGCCTGCTATTCGATTCGTACCAGTATTAGTAGTAATAGTGTTAGTGGTGGTAATACTCTGATAGAATTTCCTCATATTTCAAGACCTATTATCCCCAGCGTACTGAATATTTCTGTCATAAACTCAACCAAGAGAGAATGGCATTCGAATTCTTCTGGAGCAATTAAAGAAATCAGTTTAACAGATGAATCAAATGAAATAAAAAGAGAAAGAAGCAAAACAAAGACGAATCATTCACTGACATTTTTTTCCGACTCAGAATTCGTGGATCTAATTCTGTTCTTACGTGAGACGTGTGCTAAAAGTTATACAACACAAGTGGATGAAATGCGTTTTATTAGAATGAATCATACTGGCAGGGCTTGATTACACAATTTAAGATTATTAAAATAATTAACCTATTGCGATATCTATCTATCTATCTATCTATCTATCTATCTATCTATCTATCTATCTATCTATGTTCATAATCTCTGTCTGTCTCTCTTTCTGTATGTATATATATATATATATATATATATATATATATATATATATATATATATATATATATATATATATATATATATATAAATATAAAAGTGGACATGGAAGTCAGCACTTAGAGGCGACAGTCTGTTTCATGCTAGTGCAATCGCCTGACGATTGCACTAGCATGAAACAGACTGTCGCCTCTAAGTGCTGACTTCCATGTCCACTTTTATATTTACACACGGTCTATCTCTGATATTGAGCACTTTATCCCATAAATATAGCACACTTTAAGACTATATTTCTTCATATATATATATATATATATATATATATATATATATATATATATATATATATACAGGTACTATGAGAACGAATAGATTACACTCCCAACGTTCGTAATATTTAGAAAAAGGAGGAGATACATCGTTATGCTTTGAAAAACGACTGAAACTGTGTAGCAATCCTTACATGTTTTTGTTGCAATAATCTAATGCATACATACATACATACATACATATATATACATACACACACACACACACACACACACACATACACACACACACATATATATATATATAATTAATACACGGTTTGTGACTTAGTTGATTGATGTTACCATCAGCAGCCCGACTCCAGAGTTTCGTAGATGAACCCTCCATGAATCACTCCACCCACTAGTCAGGGGTATCACCAATTGACTGCTTATACTTCTAGATAACTTTTTTTTATATGCACTTTTCTTTTCATAGTGCATTTGTGTGCATGTGCCTGTCAACACGGATGCGGTTACGAGTAGAATGTTATGATTATTTGTCCTTTTTGTCGCTTTTCCCCCCACTTTTCCCACACTCCTTAATCTTTTTTCTCTCTTTTTTCTTTTTCTTTCAATTTGTGTGTGTGTGTGTGTGTGTGTGTGTGTCTAAACAGTGAGGTCATCACCAAACGGCGACTCTATGTTTCATAAAAAAGAAGTCGTAAGGTTACACACTTCTCCCCACCGCTTCACTAGACCTGTTCGTTACCCTAACCTCCATGCAAATTCACGCCAGCGAGTCGCTTCAACATGGTGCAACTTGAAAATATCCAGCTTTTTTATCGCAAGGGAATACAGGTTTGTCAAATCATTAGCAACAATATATCGATTCTAATGGTATTTCATTCGAGTTATGATAGTTTGAAGTGTGTGGTTCAAAACAGCCATTACTACTACTACTACTACTACTACTACTACTACTACTACTAATAATAATAATAATAATAATGATAATGATAATAATGAAATCAGGATCTCGAAAATGTGGCACATGGGAACATGAACAATCCCCGTTGTAGTTGGAGCCCTCGGATTGTTTGGAAAAGATTCTAATAGACTAATAGAAGGGATCCATGGAAGCCCATGCCCTAAAGAAATGCAAAAAATTGTTCACACGAGTACAGCTCACACCTTACGAAGGGCTTTATCTATGTAGTTTTTTTTTGTCAGTGGAAAATGTCATGATGCCAATTCTAGCCTTAGGTCTCAGGGTGGGACCCGGAAAGAAATGAATACACACCAGAAATCAAAGGAAATAATAATAATAATAATAATAATAATAATAATAATAATAATAATATAAAAAATTGTTCTCACGAGTACAGCCCACACCTTACAAAGGGCTTTATCTATGTAAAATATGTTTTTTTTTTGTTCTTTTTTTAATTGGTCAGTGGAAAGTGTCATGATGCCAATTCTAGCCTTAGGTCTCAGGGTGGGACCCGGAAAGAAATGAATACACACCTGAAATCAAAGGAAATAATAATAATAATAATAATAATAATAATAATAATAATAATAATAATGCATATTATCTTAGAATATAAATGTTTTGTCTTGATGAATTATGATAGGCCACAGTAAATATCTAATCCAGTAACAAATATCTGTTTGTCAGTTGTCTAACCCTAGCCACTTGGGAATGTCTTTTAGGGGCTGATGCATGATGGGAGTTATGTGAATGCATCATAACTGGGTGCCGAAAGTGTTATAACTTAAGTTTTTGAAGAATGAATCAGCCATGGCGATTTGGTAGTGACATCGATATACCAATGGAATATCAATCAATCGAAGCGAACTAGCTTACTGAAGGAGTATACGACGACATCACGTTGAAACACCTACGATCACCGAAGTTAAGCAACGTCGAGACTGATTAGTACCTAGAATGTGTCCACTTGGTAATACCAGATGCTGTAAGGTTGGATGTGCGGGTGGTGTAATGAATAATGGTTCTGAATTGTTAATCGGAGAACCGAGTTCCAATACCAGTTAGGGTTGTTGTATTCCTTTACGCGCGAATGCCCTTGGGAAAGGTATGAATCCACATCTTCTCTCCCCTCCAGCTATGGGTTGATTGGTAAGAATTCTATCTAAAAAATAAAATAGAATAACATTACTTACAAAATATTTTGATTTCGACATTAAATAACCCATAGGGGTGTTGATATGCCGCTAAACATGAACAACCAAAACAACTAACCGACCTAAAGGAATTTCTAGCAGGGCTTCAGCAATAAGGTCAATCGTTGATTTTATCAAAACCTCTCGCCATATGCCCGTGTTTGAGATATTTGCTTCTATATACCGCTTCAATTCAAGATGTTGTTGATCATTGCTCTCCACAACGTCCTGTCTTTTGTGACTAAGTTTTATCTTTTTGATATCCCTCGGAGTCTCTCTTCTCTCAACTATTGACACAAGTTCGTTAAGTAGATTATTCATTACTTTCCACTGCTTGTCTGGTCTTCAGTATGTCCTGTGAGCGTCAAATTCTCCAAGGCTTCTTTCTTCATTAGGTACGTTAGAAATTTCAATTATCTCTTTCTGATTCTAAGTAGAAGTGTTCTTTTTGCTTCCATTTTCTCGAAAACTTCATCATTGCTCACATGTTCGGTCTATGTTATTCTCATCATCCTTCTGTAAAACAAGATTTCTGTGGCCTCAAATCTCTTCATCTGTGAGGAGACAGTCCACCATTCACTGTTATATAGGAGGACCGATATTACATTAAAGTTCAGCGCTTTTTTATTTGTTTCTAATGGAATGATCCTCTATCGTAATATCTTGTTTTTGCAATTCGAATTCGTCTTCGGATTTCGGTGTCACATGCTTTGTTCTCTGTTAAAACACTTCCCCGATATTTACATTTCCTTATTGATTCTGACACTTTCAATTCGTAGTTCGCAACTTAGTCTGATCCTCTTGCTAACAACAATATATTCTATCTCCTTACAATTGATGTTTAGTCATTTCTTCTTGCTTTCCTTCATAACCTCATGCAGGAGTTCATGTAGTTTCCTTTCTGTGTCTGCTATCAACACTGTGTCATCTGCATATCTTATGTTCTTAAGAATATGACCACCGATAATTAATCTCGGCAGGACTTCTAGTTCTGTCAGAATCACCTTGCTGTATTGTTTGAATAAATCCGGTGAGAAGCTGCATCCTTGTCTTACGACCCTTTCTATTTTTGTGGATTTATTGAATTCATTTTTTTTCTATTCGTAAGCAGACAGTTTGCTCCCAGTACGTGAACGTCCTTAAAAACGAAAATAATTTTGAAATGCAACTGATGCAATTGATCGAAATTATTCTGTTATCCGGGGAAGCCATACTTTAGTTATGATATAAAACTCTGTGGATGTAAAGAAAAGAAACGGGTGTTCGGGTGGATTGAAGATTTGCGCTTCTTCATTCCATTAGGCAGAATGGTGGAGTAGGCCAAACAAACAGATCAAATTAAACCTAAGGCTAATTTTGTCTAAAAATATTTTCATATTTCCCACTAGGTACTATTTACATTGTTCGGACTTGTTGTTGTTATATCCCCGACGTTTTCGGCCGTTGAACACTCCGGCCCTCTTCAGGTGATTGGTATTTCGAACTGAACCCTTCATTTCGTCCACCGGGGTCGATTGTTCTAGTTCCACGTGCCATGCTTCTTCCGAATATTTCAGTTTCAGTTATTTACCCTTAGTAAGTCATTTCTGAAATATAGACAGATGTCGCACTAGGGCTAGAGATTGGCATTTAATCACACGGAAAAACAAGCAGTTTGAAAGAAAGTTTTTTTTTTCCAAGGAATCAGATCTATTCTCTATTTGGAAGCCAAAACAGTTTTATCAGTCTACATTTTATCCCACATAGACTTCGGAAAATATGTAGGTTCCTTTGAAAGCCTTAATATGAGTTTTCATTTATGAAATGCGATGAAAAGGTGTATAGAGGCAATAATTATTTAGAAGCCACAGTCGAAGCCGCCATTTTGAACAGAACCGAATATTTCTTGCTGTTTTTTTTTCTTTATCTCATATTTTCTGTTCATTTTTCTTTTATTCTTTAACGCTGTTGGGTAATATCAAATCTTGTTTTGCATTTTTGTTTGCAGCGTTAATTTATAGTGAAGCATTTCTTCTCATTTTCGCAATCATAATCAACATGTTATATTTTATTTTTGACATTGCCATCGCTACCAATAAAAATAATAATAATAATAATAATAATAATAATAATAATAATAATAATAATAATAATAGTAGCAACAATGAAGAAAGAGTATCTGAACAAAATTTTTTTTCATCTTTGCGATGACGTTTGGATCTTGACGCTGATTGGATGAATATCCTGCCGCTTTCCTAGACCATCTGCTTCAGACATTTTCTTTTTATTCTCCAGCCTGTTATCTACTCAATCGATCTTCATCAAAGCAAGAATACGAAGATTGTGTGTGTTTTCAAGTGTCCACTAATGTCCAGTTATTTTTTTACCGTCTTTTAGTATCATTCTGCGACCTAGATTTGATTAACCTTCATGTTTCAGCACAGCGACTGTCAGCACGGATCAACGATTCTGCTGGAGAAAAGACGAGGACAGTATTCCCGATTTAGCTGTCCTGTCAATGGCTTCAATAGATCGCGATAAACAACCTTTTTGGTTTCAACATGACACAATGGACATCTTGTCCCCGACTACAACTACGACAGCCGATAAACTTTTTTTTTTTTATAAAATTTCCTCCTCTTTTAATACTCATTAAATTTTCACTTCTTTTCTTCTACCATTCTTCGTTTTTTCATAGACTTTTCTTAATCGTCGATATTTTAAGCCTGAATATCTTCTTCTTCTTCTTCTTCTTCATTCCTTTTTTCTCCTCCTCCTTTATTCTTCTTTTATCTCCTCGTCATTGTTGTTCCTCCTCCGTCTTTTCCTTTCTCATCTTCCACCTGCCCTTTTTTCTTCCTCTTTGTCCTCCCCTCCTGTTCTTCTCGTCTTCCTTCTTCTCCGCCTCTTCCTGATTTTCCTGCCTCCTTCATCTTCTACTTCTTCCCCCTCGTCCCTTTTCTCTCTCCTCCGTCTTTATCTTTCTCATCTCCCCTTTAGTCTTTCTTCTTCTTCTTGCACTTTCTTTCTACTCTCCTTTCGCCTCCTTTTCTTCTTCATATTTATGCTCTTCCTCTTTCTTCTTCCTCCTCTCCTTCCTTTTATCTCCTCTTCTTTATCCTCCACCTCTTCCTCGTTCTTCTTCTTCTTCTTCTTCTTCTTCTTCTTCTTCTTCTTCTTCTTCTTCTTCTTCTTCTTCTTCTTCTTTCTCATCATCCTTTCTCCTCTTCGTCTTTTTCTGTCTCACTTTTAGAGAAATTTCATTGGAATTCTTCACTAGTATCGTCTGAGAATGTAGGTTATTCCTCCTGTTATATGTACAAATATTCATGTCGCCAAAACAGACATCACTTCGATAATGGTAATTATTCATACAAGAGTCCTTTTCTGTCAGTAATGCTTACCTTAATTTCTGACGCTTGTCAATCGCTTTCTGCCTGATTTTCTCTCGAATAATTTGGTGCCAACATTTGTTTAAACAATTTTTCAAGCCAGAACTAAAATTTCTGGTTCCGTCATCTACCGGATATTTCGGTGTATAAATCGCACTTTTCTATTCTAAAATTTTATGTCAAAACTCAAAGGCAGGAGCAAAAGTAAAAAACGAAATTTTCTTGGGGAAAAATGCAAAATGGCAAGATGTCGAAAATAAATTCTAAGAATGAGGTTTGAATCTGAATGCAAAAGAATTTTCAAGCAGACTCCATGTGATAATATATCAGTAGATTCTACTGACTATACCACGTAGTGTTATCGGTTCACGAAACACAAAGACCGGCTGATAGGAACTAAAACTGGATGAAGAAGAAGATGGAGCCTTTCTCGTGGGCGAAAAAGAAAATCAAATAAAACTTAATAGAAAGGCAGGTGCAGAAATAGGAACTCCATCGGACAATCAGCCTAATGAAGAACATGACAAAATTTATCATCAGCCTATTCTGATGAATAGACCTTGTAGCAGAATTAAACCGGAAATAGAACGAGAACAGTGTGTGTTCGTTAAAGACATTGCAACAAGGAATGCAATGCTGAGAATAATAGCAGAAAGAGACATGCAAATTCAAAAGAGTGCATATCTATGATTTATAAATTACGCAAAAGCATTTGATGAAGCACCTCACGAAGAACTGTTTGAAGTGCAAGGTTATCTTGATTTCATTGGGAAAGATAGTAGAATAATCCAGAAGCCATGTTTAATGGATGTCAGTTATCAGTTATCTCCTGTTACCCCAGTGAGTGAAATAAAGAGTTCAGTTCGACATTCCAACCACCTGAAGAAGGACGGAGCGTACAACGACCGAAACGTTGTAATAAATAGATGATCAGGAATTTGGTGCTACAATTTTATTATGATTCTCTCGATTTTTTCAACCGAATTCACCCCATGCAAGGCAATAAAGCCACTATGACACAAGGGGTTACTGGATGTGAAAAAATTAGAAAACAATAGCATTACTAAGGAGAGAATACAATGGATGCGTAATCAGGAAGACTAGTTAACGATTGACATTGCATTTACATTTTTGAAGAACGAATTTGGCCGGAAAGCATGGAGCCAGAAAAGAGTTCCACAAGTGAGAAGTGCGAGAAAAGAAACTGTTAACATAGAACTTACGGTTACAGCTTGAAATTGTTGCTAATCTAGTATTGACCTTAAATTCATAAAGGTAGGTACCATAGAGAAGAGCTCACCCGAACAATTACCATGGAAGTATTTATAGAAAAAGCACAGGGAAAGTGACTGAAGCCGAGACGCCAGGTCAAGATCATTATTCGGACTGTTATCCTCATCGCCATATTCACAACGTTTCGGTCGTTGTACCTCCCGGCTTTCTTCAGGTGATTGGATTTTCGAATCGAACTCTTTATTTTGTCCCGGGGTAGAGTGTTCTCTGCCTCTTTTAGATACCTCAGTTATTTCCCTTTAACTCAACTCCCCAAGTTTTTGGTTCACCCCTGTTAGCCTGGTATTGAACTCACAACGGTTTGGGTCAAGTCACCGAATTTAACCAACGCCTTTATCCACTGGGCCATGTGTCCTTGAGGACTCCTGTGTATTAATTTCTGGGACATATAAACCTAAAGTCTCAGCAACCTTTTTTAACAGTGCTCATATTGCAATTTTTCTATTATTGAATTTTTTTTTTACCAGAGCTTATATTGCAATTTTGTTGTTGTTATTCATTGCTTTTCTCTAGCACTTCTTATTACTGGTTCACATATTGTAGTCATATCTTTGCGGCTCAGGAGATTTTTGTGGCCTAGCATATGTGCTGCTTCCTTAAGTTTTCGTATTTTACAGTGACGTTCTCTAATAATTTCAACTTCATCCCACAGGGGACGGTGATCTCCCTTTTCCCTCCCCGTGTTACCACTTGACGATATTCTTGCAGTCTTAGCTTAAGGGATCAGCCTGTTTCTCCTTTATATTTCATACCACAGCTGCAGAGGATGGCGTACGCACAGTTCTTAGTCATGTTCTTCTCTAAGGTGGGTAAGTCTTACCTGTCGGCGAAGTGTTGAACCACCTTTGAAGTTTGTCCTGATGTTATGTGGACCACAGATGTTTTGTATTTTCTCCGATAATTCCTTCACATAGGGTAGGCAGACTGAAGCTATTTTTCGAGTGCTGTTATCCTCTTGTGCCATTCTATCCCAGTTTTTTTGGAGCTGCTGTCGTGTACCCGCGGTAGTTGTTACGCTGTAGGATACTGCTTATACTGACCATTTCTTGTTTATGTGTCTCTAGGTCGCCACTTAAAAATAATGTAAGTAATCCTAATACCTCATCTCTGACATATAGACAAATATACTATTTATTTTAATCTTTTGATAAAGGTCACTGCAATAAATGTTTTTTTTTATTAAAAGAAGAGTCCTGGAATTACATTAACAAGATCAAAATAAAAATTCGAATTCCGCTATATGAAATCAGGTAAAATAATTCAATAGATGCATTGTATTAAAAATCAATATCCATGATCTAATCGAAAATAACATAACCGTCTATGATTTTAATTACTGAACATTAATGAGAAAAAATGTTTATGCATCTTGTTCTTTCTCCTCTTTTCGATGTAAAAATCAATTTCAAAGATTTGTTCTTAATTGTCAACTAAATCCCATATGAGGTTTGACGTCAAAAAATAAATTTCCTACAAACGATGATAAACCAATTAATGACCAGCGACAGGACAGTGAGCATCGATCGGTTATAGGCTGAAACTTCTAATTAAGATGAGAATTTTATAGAAACCTATAAATATTACTGGATTGCTATGCATTATCCATGATTTTATATGGACGATTATGGCCACATCACATTGAAACACCGTTTCCTGTACGTCGCCGAAGTTAAGCAACGCCGAGCCTGGTCAGTGCATGGATGGATACTAGGTAGTGCTATGAGCTTGGATGTACGGCTGGTGTAATGGATAATGGCTCGAAATTGTTAATCGGAGAGCCGAGTTCCGATTCCCTTTGGGTTCGTTATATCCACTTACGTGCAGATACCCTTGGGGAATGCTTGAATCCACCTCTTCTTCCCCAATCTATGGGTTAAGTAGTTAGATCTGTATCACTAAACCATTATTACCCCCCCCTAAAACAGATCGTACAATCTAAATATATTTTCTGGTTTTAAATAACTTACGAAATGTTGATATGCCGTAGAAAACGAATCACTCAATTTGCTGTAACCTAGAAAGGGTTACTGAATGAGGAATAACCAAAACGGAGGTTGGAAATGAAATGGTAATCTTTATAACATCAACAAAATACAATACTCGCCAGCGGCGTCAAGTAGGTAAACCACTGCTAATGGTGAACCACTCAGACAACATATTACCCCCACTTGCAATAGTGTCCAAAATATCTATGACGATTGGGACATACACATTAATGTTCATAGGTACGGTATATAACGCAATCACATATAATAGTAAATGCTGAACAGTTTTCCACAGATGAAAGGAAAACTGGAGACAACAGAAATACGGTTCTACAGAAGGATATTGAGAATTCTATGGACGGGGCGAGTAATCAACGAGGAGGTCTTAAAGAAAATGATAGAAGGAACACTTGTGCTCAGAATCAGGATAAGACTTGTTGTAATTCCTTGGATATATCATAAGGACGTATGGATTAGAAAACTTAACACCTACAAGGACATCTTGAGGGCAAGATAGCAGAAGGCAGTGATCGATCTACCTGACGATCTTGCGTGAATGGATAGCAGAACAGGGGACAAGTCTAGGCCAAGTGAGAAAAACTGCTAAGGCGTACAAGGAATAGGAAGTTGGTGAGACCCATCATCTTCCATGTCCTCAAGGAAAGCGGCGCAAAAAGATAATTAGTACTGATTTTTAATTTTCTCATTAACATTTAGTTAATACAGGATGTCTCTTAATTATTGGATTTGTCTAAGTAATAACACCTTTTTTTATGAACCTATAACTAAGACCTCATTATTTTTGAAACCTGGAATTAATATCCAACTTTCATTTTGATTAATACCATTTGATAAGGTACGTCATAAAGGACATTTGGTGCTGCTAGATAACCTTGACATATTTGTAGATGATATTAAAATAATCGTGAACCTATGCTGGCAGCAAACCCTTTCCATATAGACAGAACATTTCAGTAAATATGCAAAAATAGAAAGGGGTGTAAGACAAGGATGTGCCTTCTCACCGGACTTCTTTAGCCAGTGAGGCGATTCTGAGAGAATTGGGTATCCTACCAGGATTTATTATTGGCAGCCAGAATCTTAACAACATAAGATATTCGGATGACACAGTGTTGATAGTAGACACAAAAAGGAAACTACAGAAACTTCTACAGAAGCAGTATAGGAAAGCGAGAAGAAAGGACTAAGCATCAATTGCAAATAAAACAGAATGTATTGTTGCCAGGAAAAGGGGGAGCCCAACATCGAACTTCCAATTTGGAGATACCTAAATCTAACAAGTACAGTAATTTAAATGTATGGGAAGTGTTTTTAATAAAAATTGCGACAATGAAAACCGAAGGCGCATTGGGAAAGCGAAAGATGCCTTCCAAAAACTAAGCCAAGTATTAAGAAACAAGAAAATCTCGTGAGAAACAAAGAGTTTAATATCTGCCTTCCTCTACGTTAGTGAATGCTGGACAAGTTTGAAGCAACAGAAATGTGGTTCTACAGAAGGATGCTGAGAATACAATGGACCGGACATTTGAGCGACGACGAAGTTTTCGAGAAAATGGAAACAAAAAGTACATTTATACTTAACATCAGAAAGAGAGTTGAAGTTTCTAGGTCACATAATGAGGAAAGAAGGCTTGGAAAATCAGACACTCGGAGGACAGTTTAGAGGCAAATGGGACAGAGGAAGACAACGCAAGACCTAACTAGCGAGCTTGTGTAAATGAATAATGGAACAATGAGATAAGAAAAACAAAACTTATTATCAGTTGCTAAGGACTGGAAATGGGGAGAGACATGATCACCTACGTCTTGAAGGGAGACGACACAAAGAAGAAGAAAAAGAAGCTTGAGTAAATGGATGGAGGAACAAGGTTTAGGAGTGATAAGAAAAAGGCAAAATTCATTAAGAGCTAGAAAGAACAGGAAATTGTGGAGAGTCATGATCGCCTACGTCTTGAAGGGACACGGCACAAAGAAGAAGAAGAAGAAGAAGAAGAAGAAGAAGAAGAAGAGAAAGAAGAAGAAGAAGAAGAAGAAGAAGAAGAAGCTTGAGTAAATGGATGGAGGAACAAGATTTAGGAGAGATAAGAAAAAGCCAAAATTCATTAAGTGCTAGAAAGAACAGGAAATTGTGGAGAGCCATGATCGCCTACGTCTTGAAGGGACACGGGACAAAGAAGAAGAGAAAGAAGAAGAAGAAGAAGAAGAAGAAGAAGCTTGAGTAAATGGATGGAGGAACAAGATTTAGGAGAGATAAGAAAAAGCCAAAATTCATTAAGAGCTAGAAAGAACAGGAAATTGTGGAGAGCCATGATCGCATACGTCTTTAAGGGACACGGCGCAAAGAAGAAGAAGAAGAAGAAGAAGAAGAAGAAGAAGAAGAAGAAGCTTGAGTAAATGGATGGAGGAACAAGATTTAGGAGAGATAAGAAAAAGCCAAAATTCATTAAGTGCTAGAAAGAACAGGAAATTGTGGAGAGCCATGATCGCCTACGTCTTTAAGGGACACGGGACAAAGAAGAAGAAGAAGAAGAAGAAGAAGAAGAAGAAGAAGAAGAAGAAGAAGAAGAAGAAGCTTGAGTAAATGGATGGAGGAACAAGATTTAGGAGAGATAAGAAAAAGCCAAAATTCATTAAGAGCTAGAAAGGACAGGAAATTGTGGAGAGCCTTAATCGCCATATCCTGAAGGTACACGGCACATAAGGGAAGAAGAAATATAAGGCTTTTATTTTCCAACATGTATTTATAAACAGGAGTAGAAATATCGTTAACTTTTCAAATATCTTAAATTTAGAAACCCTCTGTGAAATGTTTTCTTAAAGCTGTGTACGTAAAGGTATATCATAGAGGGGGACTCTACGTGAGACATTTTAATGTATAATAAACGCAACAGAAGAACAGGAAGAAGGAAAAAAGAAGAAATATCGAATTTTTATCTGGTTTGAAGGAAAGTTCTTGCGATTTTAAGGATATTAAATTTATATAAATATTCCGAAAACTCACCTTCCAACCAGAAATTTTAATTTATACAATTAATACCGGTAGACATTAATGGTTTAAGGTTTTCTCTCTGCGGGTACTAATGAGAAAAACGAATTAAATTTGTTATTTACCACACATAGCTTAGTTTAAAACAACTTTACAAGTAATGGGACTTAGTGAGAATTGAACCCATTACTTAGTGGCAATGATCCACAAAACCCGTTTCATTACATCATAGCCATAAAACAAGTTATAGTTGAAAAATGCTAAGAAAGTTTATTGATTGGCTCGTTAAGTAGCGTACAAGATGCACTGATGGTCACCAGGTGGGACTGCGGATATGTGACCGTAAAATTACGATGAAAAACACAAGTTAATGTGAGCTGGAATTATTTTTCTGCTTAAGATTTAACAGATTTAACGAAGAATATATCAGTTTATTTCGAGGCTAGTTTTCTTCATAAAAACACTACCGCACATCAAAGCGAAAACAAGGAGGTTTAGAAGTTTAGTGTTCAGTTTTGGTTGACAGGTTAATAAAACCTGTTACCATGCACACAGATGCATTTTAAATGGGTAGAAAAAGAAAAAAGACTTTTCGAGAAGCAACAAGCAACCATCTCTAGAGTTCACGTTATACTAATTGCACTGTTTACAGAAATAAAAGTTTCAGTTTGAAAGGGCGGTAAATGTCATGTTATCTTTCACAACTTCGTTCTTGATTATTACTGACACTGAACCACAACAGATATACCGATATCAGCATGTTTTCTCTTTTCAATGGGCTGTTTGAAACTGTTTCAGGTGCTCCTATAACGATGAGCACAACTTTCGATTTGTTATCCCAAAGTTTTTTGTCGAGACAATTCTTGATATTTTTCCGTTTTTTATTTTTTTAATTTTTGTTCTTTGCGATTTAATGTTATAGCGACGTCTATTTCTTTGTTTGCCCTAAACGGATTCAGTCTTCTGTCCTGGACTGGGCGATGCGTTTGGATTTCAACATTCCAGTTTTTATTCTTTAAAATTCTGGTTTAGATTTATTTTATTTCTGCGCTCACTGGGCTCCCCAAATTAGTGGCCTTGTGTTAAACTAAGTTGTTATATTAAAAAAAAGGTTAACCTCGCCGTAGCGCAATATGTAATAAATTATGCTCAATGCTTATCGATGATGTATTCAGCTGCATCATACATATGGCTGACTTCTAAAAATATCGGTCAATAAATATAATACTTGCAATTATCTAGTGTTTTATTACTTAATAATAATAATACTAATAATAATGGCAAGAACAATAATAATATCAATAATAATAATAATAACATTAAAGAGAATTGTAAGTATAAAATTATTGAATTTCATTTCCACATGATACAAGAGTGGACTTCAAAGAAACTGAAAAGATAGAAAAATACCAGAATTTGACTAGGGAGTTGAAAAAGCTATGAAACATGACTGTTGAAGTAATCCCTGTAGTAATGGGTGCACTTGAACCATCAGCTAGAAAACTGAAAGAGCGCTTAGGGACAAATGCAGTTGAGATCAAGATTGTAGACAGACAGCCTTTAGTTTGGGAGAATTCTCCAGAAAGTTCCTGAGATGTGAGACGTGAGTTGTTTTGTTAGACACCATGACTCATGAACAGAATTTCCCTTGACTACGTTAATGTGCAACACCAACATAATAATAATAATAATAATTACAGCAATGATAATAATAACAACAATAAGAAATATAATAGTAATAATAATAAAATAAACTAATAATAATAAAATAACAACAATAATAACAATTATAAGGATAATAATAACAGCAACAATATTAACAACTAAGATAATAAGAATAGCATAACAACAACAATAATGACGCTAACAAACACAAAAAGGACACATGGCACAGTGGATAAAGGCGTTAGTTAAATCCAGTGACAGGACCCAAAGAGTGTGAGTTCAATACCCGGTTAAGGCAGTGGATAACTTAGAGAGGGGAATTAACAGGAGATAACTGATAACTGACATCCATTAAACATGGCACTAGAACAGTCTACCCCAGTGAGCGAAATAAAGGATTCAGTTCAACATTCCACCCACCTGAAGAAGGCTGGAGCGTAATATGGCCGAAATGTTGTAATAAATATGGCAACAAAGATGAGAACAATAGTCTGAATAATGTAAATAGTGTACATAATACCTCATCTCAGAAATATAGACAGATACTGAAAGGCTGAAACGTTGTAATAAATATGGCAACAAAGATGAGGACAATAGTCCGAATAATGTAAATAGTGTACATAATACATCATCTCAGAAATATAGACAGATACTGAAAGGCCGAATTGTTGTAATAAATATGGCAACAAAGATGAAGACAATTGTCCGAATAATGTAAATAGTGTACATTATACCTCATCTCAGAAATATAGACAGATACTGAAAGGCCGAAACATTGTAATAAATATGGCAACAAAGATGAGGCCAATAGTCCGAATAATGTAAATAGTAAACACAAAAAATAATAATTTACTATCTTGTGTCAGGTTACACGGTGTTAGCACCAACTGAAAATTTGGCATGACAGTGTGGGCCAATACTTGCATTGGAAGATATGCAACATTTAGGGAAAGGAAACTGCCAGAAACTAGTATTAACATCAGACAGACCCAGTTACAGAGACAGGACCTCTAACAATTTTATTGGTTTTTGCAATATACACAAACAGAGCAATCAAAGTTAATCGCCCAGACACAGAAATCAAAGAACACAAGAACAGAATGTGCTTTCTTATTGACATGTCAGTTCCTGCAGATTGTAATGTATCTTTGAAGATTTCCCCAAAACTATCATAATGTAAAGATCTTGAAATGGGAATCTCAAAGATGTGGCCCATGAGGACATCAATAATTCCAGCATTCAACTCTAGCATTCGGATTGATTGGAAAAGATTCCAATAGACGCATTGAAGGGATTCCTGGTAGCTGATGCCTTAAAGAAATGCAAATGATGCAGCTCACACGTTTCAAAGAGCGCTATGTAAAATGTGTGTAATTTTAGGTTGTTTGTTTTTTGATCAGTGGAAAATATGATGAAACCATTTCTGACTTTAGGTCTCTGGTTGGGACCCGGAAGAAAATGTGTATACAACAAAAATCAAAGGAAATAATAATAATAATGATAATAATAATAACAATTATAATAGAAGCAATAATAATGATAAATATAAGAATCTTGATATTGAAATTGAAAAAAATGTAGTACCTTGATTCTACTGTTGTGCCTATAATAATTGGAGTACTGGGCACGATAAAAAAAGCTAGAGAACATTAAGAAAGGCCTTGGTAGTCCCTCTTTACAAGCTATTCAAAGTATTACACTGTGTGGAACTGCTCATCTACTCAGCAGAATATTATCAAAGTAAATCTACTCATTGGACATGTTAAAGATAACATAACGTCGAAAAAGAGGCTACATTCTTACTACCATCGCTTACATCATGTCTCGGATAATGGCACGGTAAACGAATGTGCTGAACAGAAGGGTTGATTGATTGAATCATTCATTCATTCATTTGTTTAACAACAAATCAACTCCTTATGGGATATATTTAATGCCAAAATTTAATTTTCGTAGGGAGTTGTGAAGTAATAAAAATAGAATATATGTTATTCTGCTTTCACAATTGAATCCATGGTAGATGATACTCAGCTTTTGTGCATATACATGTTTGTGTAGACATAATTACTACAGGCGGTAGTATGTGTATTTTATGTTGCAGTTTTGTATTTTAGAATACAGTTTAATTTCTTTAAGAAATTGTAGGATATTATATGGACTAATATCAAGAAAGAGTTCTTTCATGTTGGTTGAGAATATTTTAAACGGATTTTGATGAAATCGCTACAATTTGTTAGTAGGTGTGTATTTTTGGTAATTTTTTATATAAAAATATAATGCCGGTAGTCTTACTATAATTTTTTTTATAATTTCACTGTGTTTTTATTTTTGGTGGCGGGGGCACTATTTCCCCCATAAATGTGATCCTAACAGGTGCTACCATCCCGGGTCAGAGTGGACCTGGGAATAAAAGCGACTAAAATGGGGTTCCACGCTCCTCAAAACCTTCAATCTCTCGGTAAGATGTCTTGCTGCTGGATGTAGTTTATCGTCATATCCAGGACTAGAACAGAAAGCAAAAGAAAATAATAATTAGTAGAAGCAAATGAACAAGAAAAAATTGTTCAAAGATAAATATGGAATCGCCACGAGGAAAAACTAATAAGAAAAATGATTAAAATTCTGTTGGAACAAAAACCTGACTCGTCATTGCATATTTCCCCGTGTGACGATTATTATTTTAATTACATTCTATTATAGAAATTGTCGACTTGTCAATTCCTTTGTTGGTTTGCATACAACACAAACTGGAAGAAGAACAAGGAAAGATGAATCATGGGCCTCGTTCATTACTGGGCCAACCACTTTATTTAGGTTTGGCATATCGAACTGAGAAACACATCGAAACTTTGAAGTTGGCGTATTAGACAATTTCAGAACTTAAAAGAAGAAAGTAATTCCGAAAAATATACTTTCCATAATCAATATTAGCTACCAATAAAAATGTGCTGGAGTAATCATGAGTTGAAATAGTCGTTCAAAGCATGAAGTGTCATTGAGATTGAAATCGTTCTTTTTTATATAACTGTTACAGCTAGCCATGTAAATTGGAAGAAGATGAGACCTTACCGCCAATCTAGTACTGCGCTTAAATTCGTAAAGTCGACGTGCCAAAGAGGTGTTCTTATTAACGAGAATACTGAAGATTATGTTAAATTTTCGAATCCACATCAAGGTCTGATCCTAAAATGTGCTTTTCTATCTTTTTCATGATGCATAATATTTCTAGAATTTGAACTGTTTTATTCATTTTCTACGGTTTATCGACCCATTGCAGGTTATTTAAAGCCATAATTTTTTTTAAATTGTAAGATTTTTTGTAGGGGGGATAATAATTGTTTAGCGATACAAGTCTTACTAATTAACCCATAGCTAGGTGGGGAAGACGTCGATTCATCCCCAATCACAAGTTAATAAAAAAAAGAAATTATAGTGTGGATATAAAAGAAAGATCAATTCTATATTAAAATTAGCATACATACTGATCCCTCACTTTGTGGCCGCGGTAGTTTCTATTCATTTATATCCCAGAGAATGTAAATAAATCTAAAAGACATGCCTGTGTAGCTAATCAGGATTTCATTGATTGGTTGATTCGTTTTTTTACGGCTTAATAAACCCTTTGCAGGTTTTTTAAAGCCAGAAAATATTTTTAGATTGTAAGAATTTTTTTGAACTAAGAATGACTTAGTGATATAAGTCATACTAATTAATCCATAGCTGGGGAGAAAGAAGAGATGGATTCATGCTTTTCCCAAGGGTATTTGCGCATAAGTGAATATAATAAACCCAACGGGAATTGGAACACGGCTCTCCGATTAACAATTCCGAGGCATTATCCATTACACCCCCCGCACCACATAAGCTTACAGCAACTAGTATTCTTAAACATTCACTCATTTAGCTTCTGACTAAACTTAACGTTGCTTACCTTCGATGTTCGTATGGGATGGAACTGTTCGCATATGTGTGTAACTGTGAAACATGATATTTTTTTATAAGCATTTCACCGCAAGCAAGGCGGGAAGCCACTAGCGCGCAAGGGGTTACAGAGGATTTGGAGCGAGAGTAGATAGGAGTGATAGCGGAAAGGATGTGGAGAAGGATAGGGGATGGATCAATGCAAGGGGTTACAGAAGATTTGGAGCGAGAGCAGATAGGAGTGTTAGAGGAAAGGATGTGGAGAAAGATAGTGGATAGATCAAGGCAAGGGGTTACAGAAGATTTGGAGCGAGAGCAGATAGGAGTGATGGAGGAAAGGATGTGGAGAAGGATAGTGGATAGATCAAGGCAACTGGAGATTCCGATTGACGTTACATTTGAATAGTTGGAGATTATAGTTGTCAGGGAAACAGGAATAAGGAAGGGAGTTCCACAGGCGAGAGGTGCGAGAACCGAAGTATGGCAAAAGGCAGAGGAAGATAAATCCGACTTGAAAGATTGTCTTGCTCCAATATGTTAAGAATTGTGTGTCTCGTAATCTATCAGGGTATTTGGGGGTAGGGCAACTGTAGATGTGTCTAGAGCAAGATAGCCTGACGGAGTCGTTCCCTCTTTAAGCAGTTTTTTTTAAAATTCAGAATTTTCCTTCTCCTAGACTGGTTGCCACCCAAAGTTAGAGAGCCTGCTATTAAGCACCTGGTCGGAGATGAATCAATACATTTCCAAGATTACTTATCCCGGTGATATACATTAAGCTGTCTGCATAGTCAGAAAATCCCAAGTGTTTAAAAAAGTCAGAATTTGAAACCCTAGACGATGGAGATGCAAACTGATACATTAGTTAACTTGATGGAAAATGGAAACAATTAAACGGGTTTCGAATTCTGCCTTAGGCAACACGTCGCAGTAATACATTTTCCCTGTCACTGTTCATTAAAGTAAATACAATATCGATATATGTCTGATTTAGTAGGCGTAGCTTAGATGCAAGTAAGGATCGAACTCACTACTCGGGTGTAATTGATCGAGAGAAAAAAGCTCGTTAACTTTTACAACATGTCGAAGTGCCCACAATATCGATTTATTCGCTTATCCCCAAGGTGACGTGATGTGACACAAGGTTTGTTTAATGTGGGGATCCCAATAACGTACACCTGCCTAATTCCCGCAACCGACGTCGCGGTAGTGTCGATATTGACCCTCCCTCTTTAGAGAAATGACGGAGGTGCTGCTGTAGGAATGGAATCCCTGAGACGAGGCATCCCTCGTTTATAGTATTTCTAGCGTTCTGTCCGAAGACAAGTGCACAATTAAGATGTACAATACAGCCATATGTGGCATAAGTCAGAATTGATCTAGTGAGGCAAGCTTGTTCACCATTACACTGTCGAGGTGCCCAAGTGGTTTAATCTTATAGTGATTTTCTAATCGTAGCTTAGATGTGGCACAAGGCCGAAAGTATGGAGTTCCTAGTGTAGATCGAACTCCTATTCAGTCGTAATTGTACTAGCGAGACAAGCTTGTTAACCATTACACAATATTGAAGTGCACGGTATTTTAGAACGGCTTCCTTCTGAATATTGAAGTCTTTGTTGATCATGTGATCTGGCTCATTTAATTAGCATAATTATCTGAACACTTGAACCTAATTTGCATAATCGATTAAAAAAATTCTGGGCATTAATAACAAAAAAAAAAAGTCTAATATTTGTTTCAGTTTTTAAAATGAAGCCAGGAAAATTGAATAATCAGACAAAGAAAAAATTACTTCTTATTCTTCAGAGCGATTTTTTCTTCTCGATCTGACAATTCAATTTGCAACCAAGTTACGCCCCCTGGTGAGAAAAAAGCCGACATTGCTTCCGTTTTTAATGAACTAAAGATATTCTAAATGGATGGATTGTTCTCTACTGAAAAAAAAGGTTTTATGGATATTTGCTGAATAACTTCGTCATATACAGAATCCTGGCTACCTTGTGCCGCATCACTGACGCTTGCTTTGAGAATCAGCATTTAAAAATCATGATTTTTCAGTCGACACAAACACCGACCATCGGTACATAGGCAACTATTTCAGGCACTAAGCAGCAACACATGTCTTTTTACAGATATCAGTCGAGTGCCAAACGTGCTACATGCCTGGCCGATCATGTCGCTTTTCATTCATGACTGACGATGCAGTAGACAGTTTTCTATCCAAGGCTAAAGGACCCACACCGCCATGCTATTCAACCCATAGCTGGGAGGAGAAGTGATGGATTCATGCCTTTATCAAGGGTATTCGCATGTGAGGGAGTGCAATGAACCCAACTGGAATTCGAACTTGGCTTCGATTTCTCCGAGCCGATATCATTGACACTACAACGCACATATGCCTATTCATAATAATTTATATATATATATATATATATATATATATATATATTGAACAGTAAAAAATATTTAAAAAAATAAATCATCAGACACACTGGGTTGTATATTAATATTCCTTTATTTTTATTATTATTTCATTTAGATTCCTCGATTAGTTTCGGCCAACATGGCCATCATCAGGAGAAAAATAATTTCTGCTTGCTGGTATATATATATATATATATATATATATATATATATATATATATATATATATATATTCTAGCAGAATTACAGTAGCAGAATTGCATCATGATCTCCTGCAACGGAGATTAAACTCGTTATTTTCCATTTATTCTGAAAGTGGATGAATAAGCCTCTTCGTTGTTCTATAGCTACAATCCTTTTTTTATCAACATCCTGGTCTTTTGCACGCAGTGGATATTGACAATATAAGGGATTCTCATTCGTTTTCAGGTTAGTTGGCTCCCTAATTTTTGTTTTTTGTTTGAGGCTTTAGGGTTATATTTAGGCATTTCACAACCAACGGTGGCATCATAAATTTCCAGGAACCGGTTCTATAAAGGCAGGTAATCTTTAGGAACCTATTCTGCTTATTTTATTTTCAATCTGAGAATAGAAAAAATTACTTTATAGTTTCAAAAAGAATTAACCCATTTCGATAATTTAATAGAAATCATTTATTTATACGGATATTTCCCCACTGAAATTCAGTTCACATCATATTCCAGTTCAAAAGTCTGATGACCTTTTTGACTCTAGTGTCATCAGCTGTGTTATGGTTTCGTAGCCACATTTGAACTGAATCAGTGCACTCCCAAAGAGCCAATGGAAGACCTATCAAATTTATGACTAGAAGATTTATTAAGATATTTCCAGATTGAAATTCTGTTCTCATCATATTTCTGTTCAGAATTATGATGCTTTTCTTAACATCAGTTGTGTTATGGTTTCGTAGCCACATTCAAACTGAATCAGTGCACTCCCAAAGAGCCAATGGAAGACCTATCAAATTTATGACTAGAAGATTTATTAAGATATTTCCAGATTGAAATTCTGTTCTCATCATATTTCTGTTCAGAATTATGATGCTTTTCTTAACATCAGTTGTGTTATGGTTTCGTAGCCACATTCAAACTGAATCAGTGCACTCCCAAAGAGCCAATGGAAGACCTATCAAATTTATGACTAGAAGAGTTATTAAGATATTTCCAGATTGAAATTCTGTTCTCATCATATTTCTGTTCAGAATTATGATGCTTTTCTTAACATCAGTTGTGTTATGGTTTCGTAGCCACATTCGAACTGAATCAGTGCACTCCCAAAGAGCCAATGGAAGACCTATCAAATTTATGACTAGAAGAGTTATTAAGATATTTCCAGATTGAAATTCTGTTCTCATCATATTTCTGTTCAGAATTATGATGCTTTTCTTAACATCAGTTGTGTTATGGTTTCGTAGCCACATTCGAACTGAATCAGTGCACTCCCAAAGAGCCAATGGAAGACCTATCAAATTTATGACTAGAAGAGTTATTAAGATATTTCCATATTGAAATTCTGTTCTCATCATATTTCTGTTCAGAATTATGATGCTTTTCTTAACATCAGTTGTGTTATGGTTTCGTAGCCACATTCGAACTGAATCAGTGCACTCCCAAAGAGCCAATGGAAGACCTATCAAATTTATGACTAGAAGAGTTATTAAGATATTTCCAGATTGAAATTCTGTTCTCATCATATTTCTGTTCAGAATTATGATGCTTTTCTTAACATCAGTTGTGTTATGGTTTCGTAGCCACATTTGAACTGAACCAGTGCACTCCAAAAGAGCCAATGGAAGACCTATCAAATTTATGACTAGAAGATTTATTCAGATATTTCCAGATTGTAATTCTGTTCTCATCATATTTCTGTTCAGAATTATGATGCTTTTCTTAACATCAGTTGTGTTATGGTTTCTTAGCCACATTCGAAGTGAATCAGTGCACTCCAAAAGAGCCAATGGAAGACCTATCAAATTTATGACTAGAAGATTTATTCAGATATTTCCATATTGAAATTCTGTTCTCATCATATTCCTGTTCAGAATTATGATGCTTTTCTTAACATCAGTTGTGTTATGGTTTCTTAGCCACATTTGAACTGAATCAGTGCACTCCCAAAGAGCCAATGGAAGATCTATCAAATTTATGACTAGAAGATTTATTCAGATATTTCCAGATTGTAATTCTGTTCTCATCATATTTCTGTTCAGAATTATGATGCTTTTCTTAACATCAGTTGTGTTATGGTTTCGTAGCCACATTTGAACTGAACCAGTGCACTCCAAAAGAGCCAATGGAAGACCTATCAAATTTATGACTAGAAGATTTATTCAGATATTTCCAGATTGTAATTCTGTTCTCATCATATTTCTGTTCAGAATTATGATGCTTTTCTTAACATCAGTTGTGTTATGGTTTCTTAGCCACATTCGAAGTGAATCAGTGCACTCCAAAAGAGCCAATGGAAGACCTATCAAATTTATGACTAGAAGATTTATTCAGATATTTCCATATTGAAATTCTGTTCTCATCATATTCCTGTTCAGAATTATGATGCTTTTTTTAACATCAGTTGTGTTATGGTTTCTTAGCCACATTCAAACTGAATCAGTGCACTCCCAAAGAGCCAATGGAAGACCTATAAAATTTATGACTAGAAGATTTATTAAGATATTTCCAGATTGAAATTCTGTTCTCATCATATTTCTGTTCAGAATTATGATGCTTTTTTTAACATCAGTTGTGTTATGGTTTCGTAGCCACATTCAAACTGAATCAGTGCACTCCCAAAGAGCCAATGGAAGACCTATCAAATTTATGACTAGAAGATTTATTCAGATATTTCCAGATTGAAATTCTGTTCTCATCATATTTCTGTTCAGAATTATGATGCTTTTTTTAACATCAGTTGTGTTATGGTTTCTTAGCCACATTCGAACTGAATCAGTGCACTCCCAAAGATCAAATGGAAGACCTATCAAATTTATGACTAGAAAATTTATTAAGATATTTCCAGATTGAAATTCTGTTCTCATCATATTTCTGTTCAGAATTATGATGCTTTTCTTAACATCAGTTGTGTTATGGTTTCGTAGCCACATTTGAACTGAATCAGTGCACTCCCAAAGATCCAATGGAAGACCTATCAAATTTATGACTAGAAGATTTATTAAGATATTTCCAGATTGAAATTCTGTTCTCATCATATTTCTGTTCAGAATTATGATGCTATTTTTAACATCAGTTGTGTTATGGTTTCGTAGCCACATTCGAACTGAATCGGTGCACTCCCAAAGATCAAATGGAAGACCTATCAAATTTATGACTAGAAGATTTGTCACATTTTTAACTTTGAAACAGTAGCTGGGGGCGTATGTCTGTTAGAGTTTCACTAGGCGCGCGGTCATGCATAGAATAACGAAAATGTTACCTAGACCATCGACTATTAAATATATAAGATTATTGTCTAATGATAGGTTCACTTAGCTTTATTAATTTTCAGAATCTGAATCACACAATCAATAAAATCAAACAAACCAAAATTAAACCCACGGTCGCCCACATTTTACATTGATAAATCTCTTCGTAATGTAAGAGTTATACTTGCGAGTGCAATATTCTGTATTTTTGTAAGGTTTGGGCTACCAGGAATTCCTTCAATGAGTCTATTGGAATCTTTTCCAAACAATCTGAGGGCCCCAACTACATCTGGATTTGTTGATGTTACCATGTGCCACGTTTTTGAGATTTCCACGTCAAGATCATACATTCTGATATTTTTTTAAGATCTTCAAACATATATTACAATCGTCAGGGACTGCCATGTCAATAAGAAATCACATTCTGTCTTTGTGGTCTCTGATCACGATGACTTGCAGATTAGCTTTGATTGTTCTCTCTGTGTGTATTACAAAGTCCGATAAAATTGTTACAAGTCCTATCTCTGTAACTGGATCTGGGAGATTTTCATACCAGTTTCTTGCAGTTTCATTCCCGTAAAGATTGCATATTTTTATGTGCAGAAATTGCCCCATTCTATCATACCGAGTTTTATATTAAGTTGGTGCTAATACTGTGCAACCTGATACAAGATGGTTAATTGTTTATGGGTATTTATCACAGAATCTTCATTATTTCAGTATGTGTGCCTCGTAATTTCTAATTTACAAGCATTTGGTTCTGTGCAGCAAGAATAAAACCTTTGGGTTCAATTTTTAACCCTGCACTAAATAACCACTGATGGGTATGGGGTATTTCTACATCAGCTTGTTTCGTACGGATAGAGTATTGGACATGAAGAGATTTATCCTGCCATCGTTTCTGTATTTGGTACATTGCATTTGCTTTCGTTTTTACGTTCTTTGCCATTGCATTATGTGTATTATGATTTATTTGCAATTCTCTACCCACTTGAAATTCCTTTTAGAATTTGTTGGCTTCCTTTATTACTCAATAAAGTTTCTTATTTCTTTCATGTTTTGTTTTTTACACAGATCCTCATCCAGTTTTTTATAGTTATCTATAGGTATCATTGAAGTCTGATTGTTTTAGGTTTTTAATAGAGTTCTAGTTGAACTAATCCTCTGCCACCTTCGGATCTGGGACCATACACACCACTATCCTTAGAATGATCCATGCGGTGGAAAGTGAGAAGCTTTCTTGTTTTGACATCCATTCGCCTAATGTTAGCTATGGTCCAATTTAGGATGTTGAAACTGTATTGCACGACAGGGACAGCCAAATTGCTTATGGCGGATATTCTGCTTCATGAATCCAACTCGGGATTTAACACCAGAGACACACACGCCTCTATTATTGTTTTCCTTGTTTCTCTTTAATTTCCGTTTGTTGTATTTAATCTCCTTTCCTGATTCCTAGTTATTTACGAAATGGCACTGTGATGTCCGGGCGAGTGTGAATAGAACCGGCTCGGTGGCGGTAGGGACTCTTCAGTAGACAGCAAACATGGCGACGAAGGCGAGATAATTTGGCGAGCTTCGAATTAACAGCAAAGGGAAAAAAGTACTCGAATTCAATAACAACACGAGTAAAACCTCGAATTAACGAAACATTCCCCCCCCCTCAACAGCAAAGAAAAATTTTCGAATTCAACAACAACACGAGTAAAACCTCGAATTAACGAAACATTCCCCCCCCCCTCAACAGCAAAGAAAAATTTTCGAATTCAACAACACAAGTAAAACCTCGAATTAACGAAACATTCCCCCCCTCAACAGCAAAGGGAAAAAAGTACTCGAATTCAATAACAACACGAGTAAAACCTCGAATTAACGAAACATTCCCCCCCCTCAACAGCAAAGAAAAATTTTCGAATTCAACAACAACACGAGTAAAACCTCGAATTAACGAAACATTCCCCCCCCTCAACAGCAAAGGGAAAAAAGTACTCGAATTCAATAACAACACGAGTAAAACCTCGAATTAACGAAACATTCCCCCCCTCAACAGCAAAGAAAAATTTTCGAATTCAACAACAACACGAGTAAAACCTCGAATTAACGAAACATTCCCCCCCTCAACAGCAAAGAAAAATTTTCGAATTCAACAACAACACGAGTAAAACCTCGAATTAACGAAACATTCCCCCCCTCAACAGCAAAGAAAAATTTTCGAATTCAACAACAACACGAGTAAAACCTCGAATTAACGAAACATTCCCCCCCTCAACAGCAAAGAAAAATTTTCGAATTCAACAACAACACGAGTAAAACCTCGAATTAACGAAACATTCCCCCCCCCTCAACAGCAAAGAAAGATTTTCGAATTCAACAACAACACGACTAAAACCTCGAATTAACGAAACATTCCCCCCCCTCAACAGCAAAGAAAATTTTTCGAATTCAACAACAACACGGGTAAAACCTCGAATTAACGAAACATTCCCCCCCCTCAACAGCAAAGGGAAAAAAGTACTCGAATTCAATAACAACACGAGTAAAACCTCGAATTAACGAAACATTCCCCCCCTCAACAGCAAAGAAAAATTTTCGAATTCAACAACAACACGAGTAAAACCTCGAATTAACGAAACATTCCCCTCCCTCAACAGCAAAGGGAAAAAAGTACTCGAATTCAATAACAACACGAGTAAAACCTCGAATTAACGAAACATTCCCCCCCTCAACAGCAAAGAAAAATTTTCGAATTCAACAACACGAGTAAAACCTCGAATTAACGAAACATTCCCCCCCTCAACAGCAAAGAAAAATTTTCGAATTCAACAACAACACGACTAAAACCTCGAATTAACGAAACATTCCCCCCCCTCAACAGCAAAGAAAAATTTTCGAATTCAACAACAACACGAGTAAAACCTCGAATTAACGAAACATTCCCCTCCCTCAACAGCAAAGGGAAAAAAGTACTCGAATTCAATAACAACACGAGTAAAACCTCGAATTAACGAAACATTCCCCCCCTCAACAGCAAAGAAAAATTTTCGAATTCAACAACAACACGAGTAAAACCTCGAATTAACGAAACATTCCCCCCCTCAACAGCAAAGAAAAATTTTCGAATTCAACAACAACACGAGTAAAACCTCGAATTAACGAAACATTCCCCCCCTCAACAGCAAAGAAAAATTTTCGAATTCAACAACAACACGAGTAAAACCTCGAATTAACGAAACATTCCCCCCCTCAACAGCAAAGGGAAAAAAGTACTCGAATTCAATAACAACACGAGTAAAACCTCGAATTAACGAAACATTCCCCCCCTCAACAGCAAAGAAAAATTTTCGAATTCAACAACAACACGAGTAAAACCTCGAATTAACGAAACATTCCCCTCCCTCAACAGCAAAGGGAAAAAAGTACTCGAATTCAATAACAACACGAGTAAAACCTCGAATTAACGAAACATTCCCCCCCTCAACAGCAAAGAAAAATTTTCGAATTCAACAACAACACGAGTAAAACCTCGAATTAACGAAACATTCCCCCCCCTCATTAGCAAAGAAAAATTTTCGAATTCAACAACAACACGAGTAAAAGCTCGAATTAACGAAACATTCCCCCCCCCTCAACAGCAAATGGAAAAAGTACTCGAATTCAATAACAACACGAGTAAAACCTCGAATTAATGAAACATTCCCCCCCCCTCAACAGCAAAGAAAAACTTTCGAATTCAACAACAACACGAGTAAAACCTCGAATTAACAGCAAAGGGGAAAAAGTACTCGAATTCAACAACAACGTGAGTAACAAACTTCGAAAATAACAAATTATTTCGAAAGAAATGGCTCTCTCTATGCCAACAATAGAGCCCCTAGACTGGGAAGACTCCAACCAGGAGCAAGCATGGAGAGAATGGAGTGAACATATGGAAGACGCATTTACAGCGTTTGATATAACAGAGGATGAACGACAACTATCACTCTTTCGATTTTACGGGGGAAAGAAACTGAAAGATATCCTCAAAACCTTAACACCCGAGATACCACCAGGCCAAGTAGAGCCTACATACAAAACAACAAAAATAGCACTGGACGAATATTTCATCCAGAAAACAAATAAAGTCTTTGAAAGACATAAATTCAGGATGCTTAGTCAAGAAAACGGGGAGTCAACACATGATTATGTCGCCCGTCTACGCATACAAGGAGTAAAATGCAACTTTGGCGAAGACAACCTGGATAAGGCTATATTGGACCAATTTTGGTATGATTTTGTATAATGTGGTTTTTAACAGTTTCATGCTATATTTAAAGATATTTACTATCACCAAGAGGACTTTATACATTTCCAAAGCCTTAACGATTCAAGAGTGTGGTTCACTATCAAAAGTTTACGGCACGGCGGAGTAATCGATAGCGGCTCGGATTGAGAAATCAGAGAGCCGAGTTCGAATTCCAATGGAATCCATTACATTCATTTACGTGCTAATACCCTTGGGAAAATTATGAATCCTTTACTTCTCCCCTCCCCCAGCTACAGGTATATAGCAGGACAGACCGGTTTCTATAGCCTTTGATGGCAACTGGTCTACCGCAGAAAGAAATGGCAACCTACAGCGGGAAAAAATCTGCCTTGTCAGTCATGTCTCGAAAGATACATGATCGCCTAAGCGTGTATCAGGCATGGTGCATAACTCATCTAAGCTGTGCTGAGATTTCTATCTTTTTTCCTTTCAGTAATTGATCTTTCCAACAATATGAACCTCTTTGACATCCCTTCTGTTCCAGGGGAGACATGTTGTTTTTATCGAGAAAGTACAGTTCACACTCACCAAAAACCGTTATTCTAAAGTTGAGATTTTGTAGTCAACAATCCTGAAAAAAGAACAGTCTTGGTCTCTATTATTTTGACTTGTTGTTACGTGCCCCATAGTTGTGTTAATAGGATTATATATTTAAATCATCAATATTCACAGATCAATCAACTTTGATCAAGATGAATGTGTTATTTGGCAGCATCACTGAAACTTTCTTACGACATTCAGCCATTTAACATCGGCATTGTATGGTGGAGACACAGCGAATATACATTGGCAGTTATATATCGCCAATAATAACAATGATCCTTCATTCTTGACAATATCTACAGAGTCGGGAAGGGAATCTTACAAAAATTATTACGACCTTCAACATTCGTTCATCATGCCCAAATAGGTCTAGGAATATGAAGAACTAGGCGTGGCATTGACCCATTATTCATTTTATCATAAAACTAGCAGCATGGCCCGGCGTTGCCCGTGCTCTATTCAAAAATCGTACGACTCATACAGCAATCGCTATCACTTGACTTAAAATATTTTTGCCCTTCCTTGCCTTTAAAGGAGTGCCCTTTCAGACTCAATGAATTACTTAATTATAATTATCAAATACTCCTTAAAATTTATATCGTGTATATATATATATATATATATATATATATATATATATATATATATATATATATATATATATATATATATATATGTGTGTGTGAATTTAAAATTCCCTTAAAAAACAACTGTTTTGTATAGTCTGTCATTAGGGTAATATTAAAATTCGCATTTCTTTATGGAAAACAGTTATCTGATTCCATGATATTGCCAATTATTCTATTTCAAACTACGTTCCTTATTACAGTCAGTTTTCTTGCATTCGGTATTTCTCTGCTTATCAGTCATTTAGAAAAATTACTATACGCTACCCACACGTCGTGAGGAAGAAGACACAAGCATCACGTTAGAACCAAGTTTTGCAAAATCAGGACAGCAAAAACAACTCCGAAGACGACGAATGTAGAAATAACACCTGCGACTGCCGAGAAATCATGTTTAACAAATTAGATACCACAAAAGATGCAACAGAATATACAAAACTAACACTTATTTCAAATATAGCAGATGCAATAAATTTAAAAGTAATTTTTCAAAAATGTACTTCATTAATATAAATTATATATTTTTTTTACTAATGTGTATCCAATAAAAAGGCTCAAGAGCCAATCATGTTAGAGGGATACTATGTGAGGCTTCAGTAAGAAAATTAACAATTCTTTGGTCATGGCACCTAATAAAGACATCACTGATTTAACATATAGCTTTCACTAGCAGCATGGCCAGGCGTTGCCCGTGTTTGATTCAAAAATCGTACGACTCATACAGCAATCGCTATCACTTCACTTAAAATATTTTTGCCCTTCCTTGCCTTTAAAAGAGTGCCCTTTGCCGTGCTGATGTTGCTACATGCCTTACTTCTTGTCTATCTCACACTGCGAATTTTTTCTAAGCTCTATACTAAACATTAAATCTGTTACGAAAAAAGAACTAAACAAAATGAACACAAAACGATCAGCTTTAAAAAAGGACTCGTAACTGGAAAAACGGAATGAAAAAAGTATGTTAACAACAAATACTTTTTCACACCCAACCCAGTTCTGCGGAATCAGAATCAACGTTGAGTTTAAGCAAGCGAATGAGCCAATTGGAGTAAAGTGCCAAGTAGATTTAAAATTTTCCCACTTGTGACGAATGCAGCTGTCGATTTTTTTGCATGCTAACATGTTAGTTAACATTCGTGTCAGTCAGCTGTCGGCTCTCCCGCTGGCCAATAGAATCTTCCTGCCTATTCGTGGCAACCAGCTATAGGCTCTCACTTTGGCCAGTAGAAAATGGCCGCAAACTACATAAAAACTGCCGTAGAAGCATGAAAAATCGATTATTTCCACTATCGACGGGAGTTGGGAAATGCAAAGATGGTGTTGGCCTTCTCACTAACTTGGAGCATGTGCATGTAAATTTTGGTGCAAATCCGTCGAAAATTGCGGCCGTGCATTCGTTACACATACACATCCTGCTTTTTATTGATAGAGAAAAAAAATTTAGGTTTTGGTTAATGAATGTTTACAGGCTGATTTTTGTATTTATTGACAATATTTTATAATTCAAAATAGCCAACCTTTACTTTTACTCTTGATTTACCAAGTCCACCATTCGCCCATGCATTGAATATGGCTCTCACATCTGGTCTGGCACTTCTGCTATGTATTTAGAGATTCTTGATAAAATACAAAGAAGAATTTGCAATATTATTGGTCCTGACTTGGCATCTCGGCTTCAGTCATTTTCTAATCGGACTAAAGTAGCTTTCTCGTGTCTTCTCTATAAATATTTTCATGCTAATTCTTCAGGTAAGCGTTTCTTATTGGTACGACGACTTTACGAATTTAAGCGCAATACTTGATTGACATCTTGCTAACAGTTTTGTGTCTCGCACTTCTCGCATGTGTAACTCTCTTCTAGCTTCTTGCTTCGCAGTCAGCTTTGTTATCCGGAAATTTAAATGCAATGTCAATCGCTATCTGTGGAGAGAGTATCCATGGTCGAATTCAAAAGCAATAACAGAACTGTACAACAAACAGAATTCACAAAGTTCGCATTAAGCAATAACAAGAAAAAAAAGAACAGGGCCAAAAATAATATAAAGCAAGTACCCCCCACCAAAAAAAAATAAAAAAAAATAAAATAAACAATATATGCCAGAAAAATCAACAGTAATGTGGCAAAAGCAAGTTCGGACAAGCGAACGTAGCGTTCGGACTTCAAGACAAGTCAGATCGGGACTGAGTCATATGAAACCAAGAATCGGCCTATTTTATTGACTAGGAAAAAATCCCAGCATGCATTTCTGTGCCTCTGTCTATAAAAGGGGAGGGGAAAATGTTTTGCTGTCATTCCCAGAAAAGATTAGAACCAACACTATTTGATTTCTTCTTAATGTCTGTTCTTTTATTCGTTCTCTCCTTAATCATGTTTTTTTTAATTATCTCGTAACACTCAGTAACACATTGCATCTTAGTGGCTTTATTGCCTTGCTTGGGGTACAATGAATAAACAAATGTAGGAGTTAAGATAAACCTTTCCAAGACAGAAGCAATAATCTAGAATTGAAATGAAATTATGCGACGGCACATCACTTCGATCCTTCATAAGAATTCAAAGTGTGGAACTAGTAAATACTAAACACTTCAAATACTTCGCAGTATGGATCAATTGAAAGAAGATTATTATAGGAGATAAGGAAACTGAATATTTCGCCCAATACCGCAAGTTGCTACTAAACCAAAAAAAAATAATCTCAAAACTCAAGTCACGTTCTGAAATAGTCTCATCAGATCGAAAGTTTCATACCCAGATGACATGCATGGCACCCAAACCTGTTCAGATATATCTAAACTGTCGGCTGTATGCACCGCTTTCTCAAATCGATGGTGAAAATTGCTTTGAACGAATGAAGCATGTAGGTCTCAGCGAGGACCATCCTTCTTTGAACCTCGTGGTCCGGCGTTACAAAATAAACAAAAAACTGTACCAGGTAACATAAACCACATTGCGTGAGGACTACCAACAGCCGCAACAACAACTAAAATGGTTAGCACATGTAACGAAGAGAGAATAATGACATCCCAAGATGTTGACGTCCCACATCACCCCCCCCCACGAAAAAGGGACTAGGAAGGACACACCCATCAATACATAAAAGAGCATTAACAGCTACTGGAGTTGAGAAACCTATTTCCCCGAAAACTTGCATTAATAGAAATATTTTATTTCACCTGGTAGCTGCACTCAGTGCTCGATCAATTAATACCGAATGTTTCCTTATAAGGAAACAGTTATTATTACTCTTACCATTGCCATATATATATATGTCCATATAAAATCATTTTTCTAAAAGTTATGTTGCTTTTAATTACAATCTCAATACGAACCCCAAAAGCTTCCCAAAACTTAACCCCAATGCCCTTTGGGCATCTTGGACAATTCCTGGTTTATGGCTGCTCTCAAGGAATTAATGCTGGTCCCGGAAGTCGGATCGGTGGTCTACTCCGAGACGCGGCGTGGGTTAACGAGTTCTTGTTCGGTCAGAAGGCATCAATGTTATCTTCGTAAAACCTCTACATCCTGTGTCGACACATGGTTGCTGTCTGGGCAGTTGCTCTTGAACCACGACAATATATTGTCTCTCAGGAACTTACAGGAAGTAATATTTAGTCACCCCCACAAGGGTTACATTTGGCACAAGGCCGGGTTTAATGTGGGTTTTCCGGGCCCGTAGGGTCGGCCAAAAATATTCCCTATTGGAACCCGTAAGAACGGGTCCAGGGACAGTCTACCACCCCGAACGAGACTCTGCCCTTCGGCATGGCCTCGTCCGGGTTCCTCTCTGCCCGAGGGCAGAGAGTTCGACCAAATAACTAGACGCGGGGCCCAACAGAAACATTCTCCATAAAACTGTAGAAGAATGACGTCATTATTTTCGTGGTTCAAAAGAACATCCGCTGTGAATATTTTCTCGTTAGGAAATATTTAAACATGATTCTTCAGATAGAGTCTAGGCTATTTCTACCACTTTTTCAACTTGATGTCTCTCTCGATGACTCCGTAAAAGAGATACATTTGACATTTCCTGTAGAAATATACCTTTGGCATATTCAATCTGTCGTCTGACATCTTCACGATCTGGCAGGTTCTGCTTTCTTGATACATTATTATTAGATTCGTTTGAATTATGATGATTAGTCTGGATGACGAAATCCCAGAGTATTCTGTGATTTTTCTCTTCAAGGAAAATCTCTGGTTTGGGGTAAATGTATTATTATTGATATTGATATGAACTCTTTTGTGGTGACTGGAGAAACTATGACCTCCATTTCTGTCCCTTCCCCTAACGTGTTCGTATCCATAACACGGGGTTAGGAGCAAAGTGTAATTCTTGCGAAAGAAGGGAAATATTTCTTAAGGCCACTCGGAAACACAATGGCTAAAGATGTACAAGACAGAAATGGGCTTGTAATTTACGAAGTTTAGCTTAGTTTGGTACAAGAGGTGAACTCATTACTCAGTAGTCATGGTCAGTCAGACTAATTCATTAACTGTTACTCAAATGCCGAGATACATTTAAAATACTTATTACGCAAGGTTACAAGTATTGGGCACCGAGTGAGTATCGAACTAATAATGATTTGCGAGACAAGCTTGATAATCGTTACAGAAAGGCGAGATTTAGTCAGATTAACGTTGGTCCGAGAAAGTGTTGTTAATTCATTTTCAAATTTCAATTGGGTCATTCTCCGGACTTCTAAATGTGAACTGTGACGATCATGTGGTTTGTTTTGTAGTTTTTTATGATCCTATTTGTGACCTATATCCAATTGTCATAGTACAGTGCTGTTCGTTAAAAGTGACTCACCTGATTTTTTTTACTTGAAAATTTTTCGCCTATTGTTTTTGGGGTTAAGCTAATTTTTAATCTTACTAATATAAAGACCCTTTCCGGACCACCTAGTAAAAAAGTTTACTCACCCTCAGGTATTCTATTGATAATTATAATTTTGGATATAAATGAGATTTAGGAAAAACACTGTGCAAAAAAAGTGACTCACTTATTTCCTGCAACTAGTAATCAATAGAAACATAACCGAACAGCTTTAAATAAAGAATAATAGAGGTATGATTTATTTATAATAGGTAATATAGTTCGAAATATTTAATAATCTATGGGTCCTCCTTTATTTTGAATAACCTTTTCAACCCTTTTTGGCATTGACTTGATTAGGTTCTGTCAAATCTCATATCCAAGTATTGAATTCCATTCGGATATGAAATTCACAATCAAATCCTCTTTGTTGCTCAACTGCTTTCTCGAGAGCCTGTACTTTATAATGCTCCATAAGTTTTCTATGGGGTTGAGGTCAGGAGATTGGGGCGGCCATGTCGTAACACTCATCTGCTTCTCATTAAATTATTCCTTCATCAATTTTGATTTGTGACAGGGAGCATTATCCTGCATAAAAATGAGCTTGGTGGGGTCAATTTGCACCCTTTCAGCAGAAGGGAGCAGACAAGACTCTAAAATTCTCTTGTACTGCTCGCTCCTGAGGGTCTTTTCAATAGGTTTTAAGAAACCAGTTCCATGAAAAGAAAAGCATCCCCAGAACATTATACTGAACGGATTCTTGACAGAACTTACTGCTAAATTCAAAGAGCTTTCAAAACTTCTTCGGATTTTAGATCGCTTATCCTTTGAAGTTAGCTCAACTTTCCTTTCATCAGAGAAGAGAACATTTAGTAAAAAAAATCAGGTGAGTCACTTTTATCGAACAGCACTGTAGGTGTGAGTGTCCCGCTTAAAAACTAAACTACACTCCAAACAAGAGAGTGCTCTCAACAGGTGAAATTTTAAAAAAAATCATTAAATAATGTTTCACCACTCCCGCCTCGCTTCCAAGTAAGTTAAAACTTTCCAGACTGAATTTATTTATAAATTATATCTCTTTATGCAAACTCTAGAAGAAGGTAACTTCAAAAAATAAACCACGTCTCATGGATAGAGACAGACAGAGAAATATAAAGAGAGGGATGGATAAAAGAGCGACAGATAAACAGAGAGAGAGAGAGGGGAAGATATATATATATATATATATATATATATATATATATATATATATTGAGCACTTGAGATATTGAGCACTTTACCCCATAAATATAGCACACTTTAAGACTATATTTCTGCATATATATATATATATATATATATATATATATATATATATATATATATACAGGGCCCTATAGCCTTGGTTGGCAGCCAGTCTAGGAAAACTCTGAATTCAAACCATCTGCTGCCTTGTAGATCGTGCCTCTTTAGGCAAAGGCTAGATGAAGTTAACTTCAAAATCAAATCCACCTCGCATCTCGTATCGAAGAAAGAAACTGCCCCACTCGGGACAGAAAATAATGGACCCTTCGGGCTTAGTAAAATGGTTCAGGCATAAACAAGACTGTGACACGTCGCGACGCCGTGGACCTATCTGATTTCGGACCATTCACCCATGGGTGTATCACCCACAGCACTTGATACGACTACCAGTTTAAAAGAAACTTAAATTTAAATTCAATTTGTAAGTCATCTATGCATGTTATGTACACTATATATTTGTTTGGCTTATTTTAGGTAGAAGTATTTTTATAAATCAATATCTGGTTTGGGTCATTTCAGTAGAAAGCTAAAGCGATAATAAAACTGACAGCATATCAAAAAAAAAATTCTTTTTGAAATATAATTGTATAGGCAGCGCATCGTTGCTTCTTGCGCTTTGACAATTGACAATGTGATCGCAACTCATCCCATCTGATTTTACCGATTCAACCTCGTCATTCGAAACAAGAATGATTTGTAAAGTCTCCTGGGTAGATATAGGTCCAAATTCGATCATCTGTTGATGAGAAATCGCAAACTAAATCGCTCATTTCCAAGCATGGCTACGCTATATAGAAGTCGCCATATTGTTCCGGTTGAGCCAGTTGATTAGATCTCTTTAGTACTAGTGAGTTTTATTGCATTCACTTGTAATGGGAAAAAAAAGATATCTACATTTTTATAGACCAGAACAATGTCAGGTAAATCAATGCTGAGGTAGAAAAAATATGCGATGCAATTTCGTCCTTTAAGACTAAAATGATGTTTACATATCTGCATGAAGGAGAGGGGGACTGAAACGTTAAACTTTTAAATTTCATTCTCCTTTTATAATAAAAGGTTGTCCCTCAAAAATTGACCTAATTTAGAATGTGGAAAACAAACTTAAATAGGATTCATGTTGAACAATAAAAGACTTTTATTTTTATTAAAAGATTTATTTATTTTCGTTGAAGACTGAATATTAGCAAGTCTCCTCATACCTCCAGCACCCTTCTCAGTATCCACACAGATAGAAGAACCATCGTAGTGTGTATATTCTCATCTGCTACTCCTAAATCATCTGACGTTCATTAACACGATGAAACACCGGTTCCTGTACGATCACTGAAGTTAAGCGATGTCAAGCCTGGTCATTAGCTAGATAGATGACGCTTTGGAATACCAGCTGCTGTAAGCTTCGATGTGCAGATGGTGGAAATTGAACAGTCGAGTTCAAATGTTGGGTTCATTATATTCGCTTATTCGCAAATACCCTTGGGGAATTTATTTTTCCACCTCTTTCCTAGTTATGGGTTAATTAGTTACAATTGTATAAGTAATTTCTTATTGTCTCCAAAAAGTTCGTGCAATCTAAAAATATTTTCTGGCATTAAACAACCTGCAAAAAGGTTGATAAACTACAAAAAAAAAACACGAAATTATATAATCTGTATTGCATTGGTTCAGTACTGTTCCGAATACGCCTACTATTATCGATTCCATTGTAACCTTCATATTTTAGCTCCTTCTCAGCTGCCGGGTAAGGTCCTGGTATTTTTTCCCATTTCTTAAATCCCTTCATATTCAGTTTATGACTTTCTGCCATCGCCATTTTCATGATCTGTCAGGCTCTTTTCACTTGAATCGTGATTATTAGATTGACTTCTCTTGCTTGAATATAATGGCCGAACTGGATGTTAAAAGTCCAGAGTATTTGTGATTTTTATCTATCAGGAGAGTCCCTTGTTTGTGATGAAATTATTATTATTATCATAATTTTTGTTGTTGTTTTGAACTCTTTTGGCTGGGTGAGGGGAAACGCAGTCTTCCATTTCTGTTCAATCAACCTTTTCGTAAATGAAAGCAGGTGGAAAGAAATCCATTATGTGAGCGGTTTTGGTGGCAATAAAGAATTCTGGCGATAGAAGGAAATAGAAACAGACGCGTTTCAAATCCATGGCAAGACAAACCGGAAATAAAATGGCAAAGTAGAGAGAGTGAGAGAGAGAGAGAGAGAGAGAGAGAGAGTGAGAGAGAGAGAGAGAGAGAGAGAGATAAGACTCAAATCCCTACTTCGACCACCCATCGCCCGTTGAGAAAACATGTCGGAAACAAGGAAGACAATGTTTTCGGTTTGTTTCAGAATTTAAGTAAACACACACACACACACACACACACACACACACACACACACACACACACACACACACACACACACACACATCGAAGAAAATGGGGAGAAAACATAAACGTCATCTTGATTTTAAGCTGAAGAATTTGCATTTCTGAGTTATGTCCCTTGGTTAATCGTTGGGTTGAGACGCCATGAATAAACTCAATGGTTAGTTGTTATTTTTTATGGATTTATTTTTATACACTATGTTTCCAGTCCATTTAAAATCACCAGACAGGCACTAAAAGCTATGTTAGAAATAGTCATTATGTATGTATGTATGTCTGTCTGTATGTATGTATGTATGTACATATGTATATCAGTCTGTTCATATCTGTCTATCCCAGTCTGTTTATATCTATCTATCTATCTATCTATCTATCTATCTATCTATCTATCTATCTATCTATCTATCTAAGTCTGTTCATATTTATGTACAGTGGGGAAAGCAAGTATTTCAATCTTGACACAAAAGCCAGTATATAGCATTATTTACTTAAACATATAGCATCTTTCTTAAATACAGGATGTTCATAAAGTTCGTGTGCACTTTAAAACATTTATAACTTTATTTGTATTTGTGATAGAAATAATTTGTAAAAAGGATTAGAAAGAAGTAAATCTATATTTTTTAAACTTTTATAAAATTTTATTTAAGTTTCCACGTCCTCCATCATTAGCAATACAAAGGGTAATACGATTTTGCAGTTGACGGAAAACATTTGCCAACTGATTTACAGTAATGCCTGAAATCACATTAGTTATTTTAGCTATACTTAAAACTAGGTACATTAAACTTTATGGCATTTTTTACAGATTATTTCTATCGCAAATACAAATAAAGTTATAATTTTTTTAAAGTGCACACGAACTTTATGGACACCCTGTGTATGTTCATAATAAGCGTTGTCGTTTCTTTATAAGGAGACATTCGGCATACATTGTCCGAACTGCCAGTATTACTTTCTAGTATTGAGTATGTCTTTATTTTATTTTCGTGTTATGTGTGCAAAATTTATTTTAATTATTGATGCTGTTAAAAGTCCTCCTCAATTGACGTGTTTTCTGTTATTTGGATACAGAAAAAAGTTCTTGGCTGCGTCCTATGCTCATCATTTTCTGGAAACCATTTTAACCGATAATAAAACAGTTTATAGGTGCACCTGCAAAAATCTTTATGACTAGAACCTGGAAGCTGATCTATCTTCTAAGATCTGACCTATCTCTGGTGGTGTAATTCGAAAGGAGTGTTTGTAGCATTCCTCAGAAAGCGTGGATCTGCGCCCAAAGCATTATACCTCAGCTGTCGATTACGGTCCAGTAACTGTTATGGCTGTACTGGCTCACACGAAAGTGACAGTCTCGATTGCATGTGAAGACGCTCTCCCCCGATGTCACCTTGTTTTCTTTCCGGTGAGCATGCTTCTCCTCGGCGGCAAACCTTCGTTTCTCTTCTCCTTCCTCAAGCCCTCGGTCTAAATCACGTCTCCAGCATGCGCGATCGCTAACGACGTCTCCCCCACTAATCGATGTTCATGTCTTTCACCATCATCTCCCTTTTGAAGACGTCTTTGAAACGAAGAGTAGGTCGCTGTCGTTCCCTATTGCATTTTGAAGGAGTGGCTTATAAAATTCAGTACGTCTAAATCGAAACTAGTAACGTCCCACCATCCTCACTAACCATAACTTTTACTTATCATGATGGGTGGGGGATTTCTCGAGGAGGATCTTTGACTTGAAGGTATGGAACTGAAGTTCATATCAGACCTCGAGTGGAGATCGTTGCAAGCCATCCGCTACTCTGTCGCTATTTTCAGCGCATGTGTTCCGACGTGTTAAATTTCTTGTTCCCACCAGCCCTTGGCTTTTGCAAGTAGGACCCAGACTCAAGGATGAATCACCGGCCCACCCTTTGCCCTTCCGATTCCATTAGTAAATTCGATGTAAACAGTAACCGGCATTAGTTGTATTTTCTCCATTTTTTCTCATTTTGATATACAAGACGGATTTAATTGAAGGCTGAATCCATTAATGAAAGCATTTTTAGCCTGAAGAAATTCTTTCGTGTCACTGAAAAGTTCTTTTAATTTCATTTGTCTCATTCACTTAACCATTATTTCATATATATATATATATATATATATATATATATATATATATATATATATATATATATATATATATATGTATGTATGTATGTATGTATGAAAGTTGCGATGGATAAATTGTCGTCTACATTAGGCAAAATGAAAATAACACTTACATCTCATTTCAACAGATATATCAACCATAATTACACAAAACTATCTTGAAATATTAAAGAGTAAATTTATTTAATAAAATCACCATTGGCTTCAAACCACATCCTCCAAACGACTTCGGAATCTCCTGCATCTCTTCTGGACGGTCTCCTTGTTTAAGTTGGTGAATGCTACCGTAATCCTTGTCTTCAGTTCATCTTTGGTGTTGCAAGGAGTTTTGTTGGTCTCTCGCTCAACTGCGTCCCACACATAATAATCAAGGGGGTTAAAGTCTAGGGATTTAAGTGGCCAGATGTAAGGGGTGATATGATCGCAGAAATTGTCTGACAGACGTAACTAGGTTCTCCAGCTAATGTGACATGGTGCAGAGTCCTGTTTTTCTAGTAGCCACCCTCTTGACCGTGGGCAGCACTATCTCCTTAAGGTCCTTGATGTAGCCCTCCTTGTTGAGTCTGAGGCCCTCAGCAACAAATTCCGGAGTTCTTTTCTTTTTCTCAGAACGATCAGATTAAAAACAAAATCTGAAGATTTAACATCGAATCATTTGAATTTATTTAATATTTTTCGGAAAATAAAAAAAAATCCCTTTTTGCTTCGGAATTTTTAAGATTAGCAAAAAACGACATATAAATAATTTTTTTTAAATCAAGCATTGTCATTAGATTTTTGTTTCCGACCGATTGATTCTCCTGTCTTTTTCAGCTTTCTGTCAATCCTGGAAACTTTCAGGGAATTTTAAACTGAGGTTCTTCATATTAAGCAATAATGCATCATGTCCAGTTATTTGCTCACTTTGTTCCCACTGAGTCTAAATCTGTACTATCCGCCGCAGGGATTGAACTCACAATTACTATGTCATCAATTCACGAACGAACCGTTTAAGCAATACTGATGCTAAGCCTCATTTCCTCTTCTTTTTCTTCCATTAAATCCACTGACATGAAGTGGGGATTCTTTTGAATCAATTGTTAGGTCTACAGCTAGGAAAGTGGGTTCACTGTGTCGGAACAGACATTTTTCTCATCTTGAACGTTTATACATCTACTATTCGCCCGTGCTTTGAATATTGTAGCCATATCTAGTTTAGAACTCCGGCTATATATCCCGAGATTTTCGACATAATCCAAAGAAGGGTTTTCTAACGTTATCGGTCATGATCTGACGTCGATTTCAGTCAATTGTGGCTGTGGCTTCCTCCTGTCTTTTCCATAAATATTTTCATGGCATTTGTTCTAAGAAACTCCTCTCATTTGGTACTTCGGCCGCATGAATTTAAGCATTCTACTTGATTGGCAATTACGTCTCATCGTTTTAATTTTGAAATAGATATATTTAACTATAAGCGAACCGTAATAGTTTCTTTTCTTACACATATCCCTTGCGGAACACGCGACTTATTTCAGGCTTCTGGGGATTTAAGTGGCCAGATGTAAGGGGTGATACGCCACCTACAATCTCCAAAAATTTAAATGCAACGTCAATTGTCGTCATCTGTCTTCCTGAAACCTGTTCTTTTATTGTCCTTTCTTCTCACTAAAGTCTTCTCATTCTCTTTCACTCCCAGTAACCCTTTGCGTCTTAGTGGCATTATCGCCATCTTCTGTCTTCCTGAAACCTGTTCTTTTATTGTCCTTTCTCCTCACTAAAGTCTTCTCATTCTCTTTCACTCCCAGTAACCCCTTGCGTCTTAGTGGCATTATCGCCATCTTCTGTCTTCCTGAAACCTGTTCTTTTATTGTCCTTTCTCCTCACTAAAGTCTTCTCATTCTCTTTCACTCCCAGTAACCCCTTGCGTCTTAGTGGCATTATCGCCATCTTCTGTCTTCCTGAAACCTGTTCTTTTATTGTCCTTTCTCTTCACTAAAGTCTTCTCATTCTCTTTCATTCCCAGTAACCCCTTGCGTCTTAGTGGCATTATCGCCATCTTCTGTCTTCCTGAAACCTGTTCTTTTATTGTCCTTTCTCCTCACTAAATTCTTCTCATTCTCTTTCATTCCCAGTAACCCCTTGCGTCTTAGAGGCATTATTGCCATCTTCTGTCTTCCTGAAGCCTGTTCTTTTATTGTCCTTTCTCCTCATTAAAGTATTCTCATTCTCTTTCATTCTCAGTAACCCCTTGTGTCTTAGTGGCATTATTGCTTTGCTTGGGGCGAAATGATTTTTTTAAATATACAATAGCCCAGAGAATTAAACTGTTGATTCGTGCATTACAACAATTCGGGATTTCAATCCCTGGAACAGTTAGTAGTAATTAAAACTTAGTGGAAACAGCGAGAGAAATAACTGAATACCTGAAGAAGACCGCTGGGTACAACGTCCGAAACGTTGAGATAATAAGAACAAAGAAAATGACACATTGGTCCGAATCTAAATAGAGATAATTCCACATCCCAGTTATTCAGACAAAATCTAGAGGATTAATGAATGCAGAATACATCTGATGATGAGTAGCGGAGAACGGGCCGGCTGAAACACTGTATTAAAAACAACAAAGACGGATATTCGTCTTATTAGATACTGTCACTTCCGTGTGAGCCTGTACAGCCATAACGTCTTAATAGCGACAATGTTTCATCTCAAACAATTCAGCCGGTCTTATTTCTTTTTAGATTTAAGGCCTGTGACGAAATCGATGATAAAAAAGAGAAATGCAGATGGAAATCATAAATACTGGAATTTTAATTTTTTCCCGGGTAAGGCGGGGTGTTCATGACACAAGTGCAATATCTACACACTCCATAAAACGGGAAAATGGAATCCAACAAATATCTTGATGCTTTTACGCAGACAAAAAAATAAATAAAATCAAAAAAGCGAATAAACTTCTTTTTTTTTTTTCGCCAATATAAGCATTGGGTAATCTTCTTTTCCGACTGAAAGTCGATCGATAATCAATATTTCGATCGTTGTAAAAGCCGCTAATATCAGCCAATTTGGTCTTCACCGACATTCAAAGATTCCGTTTTCTCTTCCCAGTGACTTGTCTTCCCAATTGGCCAATCCTCTTCTTTGCCGTTTTCTCTTTTTTATAGACAAATCAAATGATTTTAACCATTGGGCTGAACGTGACGGCTTGATCGTTTTCATTCATTTCTTCCATTTTTCATTTAAAAATTATCTTTTTCATTCTTTCTTCTTCGACTGGGATTTCCTTTTTTCATATGATCTTTTTTCCATACGATTTCTTTCTTATTTTTCCGGCAGGGAATTCATTTTCCCGTTCTTTTATTTTTAGAATTTCTTTCTTAAAAATTCGTTTTTTTCGTTCTCTCTCTTTCGAACGTAATTTTATGTTTTTGTATCAACATTTTTCCATTTCTTTCTTCTTTTCTTCTCGATAATAATTTTATATTTTTCGGTTCATCATTTTTTAATAGATATTAATTTAGTTTGTTTTCCATCATAATGTAATTTTCTTCGACTCATGACATGGATTTTTTCTTTCTTTCTTTCTTTCTTTCTTTCTTTCTTTATTTCTTTCTTTCCTCTTTTCAAGATCGTTTCTTTCGATCGTAATTTTGTTTTTTAGGATCAAAATATTTTATTTAAATTGTTTGTTTGTTTCATTCGATCGCTCGTTCGTCTCGTCTTTCTCGAATAGAATTGTATTTTTCCATTTCATTATTTTGAATGGATTTTATTTTTCTTTCTTTTTCAAAATTATTTTCCATTTCTTTCTTTTTTTTTCTTTCTCAACCTTATTTTACATTTTCTTTCTTTCTTTCTTTCTTTCTTTCTTTCTTTCTTTCTTTCTTTCTTTCTTTCTTTCTTAACACTATTTTCCGAAAGAAAATGTAAAATAATTTTGAGAAAGAAAGAATTTTCTTCTTTCTTTCTCAAAATTATTTTACATTTTCTTTCTTTCTTTCTTTCTTTCTTTCTTTCTTTCTTTCTTTCTTTCTTTCTTTCTTTCTTTCTTTCTCGATCGTGATTTAATTTTTTTCCATAAATTCTTTCCCTCTTTCTTTCTGATTTCCTCCCTCTCTTTTTATTTGATTTGTAGCTTTCTTCTTACCGTTTCTTCCTCCTTTTCATGCTTTATTAATCGAAATTCTTTCTTCTTTCGTTGGTTCAATGTCAGTTCCTTTCCACACATTGCCTCTTCCTTTTTTCATCTTCCCGACTTCGTATCTGTAGCAGAAATGAGATTTCTCTTAAAGACTTTCATTGTTTCTTGGCGTTATCTAATCTTTATTCTTTTTTATGTTTTGTTTTTAAATGATAAATTAGAATCGTAGTGGTGTGTTAGAAAACAGAAATACCATTAAAAGTCATGAAAATACTAAGTTACTTGAGCTGAATACAATAATTAATGGCTTCCGTCATGACAATAAAGCAATAAAGGAATCAATTGTTGAAATATTTGCTTTGGTTTGTTATTCGCTGCGGGAAGAAGTAGAATGATTTTGGAATGAAGTTGTTTCAGGAAAGGCGGTTGGCATTCATCAGGATGGGGGAGGTTCAGAGGAAACTAGAAAAAAAGAACCGATAAATTGAAACAGATTTGAATATGAGAAAAATATAAAACGATAGATAAGAACACACACACACACACACACACAAACAAACACACACACACACACACACATGTGTGTATATATATATATATATATATATATATATATATATATATATATATATATATATCGATCATGAACATCCATAGATAGATAGATAGATATGAACAGACCGATATCGATAGATATGAAAAGAACGAGATAGATATATAGATAGACTAGCAGCATGGCCCGGCGTTGCCCGTGCTTGATTCAAAAATCGTACGACTCATACAGCAATCGCTATCAAGGTTGAGTTTAAGCAAGCGAATGAGCCCATTGGAGTAAAGTGACATGCAGATTTAAATTTTTCCCACTTGTGACGAATGCAGCTATCGATTTTTTTGCATGCTAGTTAACATTCGTTTCAGTCAGCTGTTGGATCTCACGCTGGCCAATAGAATCTTCCTGCCTAATTGTGGCAGCCAGCTGTACTTTCTCTCTCTGGCCAATAGAAAATGGCTGCAAACTACATGAAAACTGCCGTAGAAGCCTGAAAAAATCGATTATTTCCACTATTGATGGGAGTTGGGAAATGCAACGTCGGTCTTGGCCTTCCGCTAACTTGGAGCATGTGAATGTAAATTTTGCTGCAAATCAATCCAAAATTGCGGCCGTGCATTCGTTACACACACACACACACACACACACACACACACACACACACACACACACACACACACACACACACATACACACACACACACACGCACACACACACAAATCCTACCTTTTATAGATATAGATGAACACACGAACACCCTGAGGCAGACAGAGAGATAGATATGAACAGAGCGAGACTATATATGCATTTTTTTTTTTGAATTGGACATAGTCCGACAATTTATTTAAAGACATTTATATATATATGTAAGTATGTATGTATGTATATACTGTGAGAGAGAGAGGGGGAAGATAGATAAGTAGATAGATAGAAAGAAATCGACTGTGATAAATAGATACGTAAGAATAAACACACACACGCACACACACACACACACACATATATATATACATATACATATATATATATATACATATATATATATTTATATATATATATATATACATATATATATATATATATATATATATATATATATATATATATATATCGATAGATAGATAGATAGATACATAGATAGAGATAAATAGACTGTGGCATATGGATATAGCCAGATAGATAGATAGAGACTGTGGTAGATATATAAAGAGCGAGATAATTAGGGGGAGAGATAAAAGAATGAAATAAATGAAAGATGATGAGAAAAAGACATTTCTTGATATGATCAGTCGGCAATCAATATAATCGTACCCATTATCAATAAGTTTCTGGGATAAGCTGGTTAACCATTAATCTACACCCCCGCCTGCAATACGGATCAGAATTTTCTAATGCGAAAAGAACTGGATGTCAAAAGTTTCTTTTTAAGTTTGGTTGTGCAAAATAAGCAAATTTGGACGACATTTGCGTCTTTAGTAATATTAGAGTTTTTGTTTGCAAAAGCGCAGAGAACGGGAATCTGCCGAAAGCCGACTGATACGGATTATTCATTTCGATTGATTATCAAAGCCTTGAAAAATATTCGGCGATTCTTGATAGAAAAACATATAATTCATTTAAAAAATAAACTGACTCATACAACAGCCCCATTGTCAGCCAGTTATGTGGCATGCGTGATAAACGCTTAGGCGATCATGTATCTTTCGATACATGACTGACGAGGCAGATTTTTCCCCGAAGTAGGTTGGCATTTTTTTCTGCGGTTGACCAGTAACCATCCAAGGATATAGAACCCGGTCTGTTCTGCTATTTACTCAAAGCTAGGGGGAGAACAAGAGGGTATTAGCAGGTAAGTGAATGTAATAAACTTGACTACAATTCGAACTCGGATCTCCGATTTCCCAATCCGTTTCTCCAGCATGCCTACAGCTTCATTATCAGTCATGAAAATATTTACATTGGTTTTCTTAAACCATAGACCGCCTTTCAGCGAAATTGTATTCCGTCATGAATGTTTTGCTGGAGTTATTGAGTCATTCGGGAAATACTTTGAGAGATTCCACTTTGATGATTGAAATTGCTGACCAGGGAAAAAATTGTGTCAAAATCGAAATAACTGTTGGCTGAAAGAAACGCGTCTGCAATAACTTTTTTTATATCAGGTACCTGATAGGTATTTGGAGGAAATTCACTTACCAAATACATAATAGGTATTTGGAGGAAATTCACCTACCAAATACATGATAGGTATTTGGAGGAAATTCATCTACCAAATACATGATAGGTATTTGGAGGAAATTCATCTACCAAATACATGATAGGTATTTGGAGGAAATTCATCTACCAAATTCATGAAAAACATTTGGAAGAATTTCTCTTACCAAGTACATCACTGGTATTTGGAGGAATTTCTCCTAACATATTCATAATCGGTGTTTGGAAGAATTTCCTCTGACATGTGATATAAGAAGATCTGCTCAGAGTGATTGTGTTTAATATTTATTTATATAAGTTATGGAAAGAAAAACAAAAGATTCTGAATGAATTCAACTTGATAAAGCAAAAAAAAAAATCTAAAATTCCATGCACCCCTCCATTGCGCGATTGTGCAGTCATACCAGCTTAACAAATTTAGTCGGATGAAGTCCCGAATGACAAAACGCGTCACAATTAAACTTGTCCACTTTATCATAGAATTTCCTCAATATTATTCTTGATACATATATATATATATATATATATATATATATATATATATATATATATATATATATATATACCATTATTTCATATATATAGTAATTATCCAAGCGTCGCTTAGATGTGGCGCAAGGCCGAAAGGATGGGGCACTCAGTGAGGATCGATCGAACTCACTACTCACTCGTAATTTTTCTAGCTAGACAAGCTTGTTAACCATTACACCGCCTCGGGGTGCCAATATATATAAATATATTTTCTGTTTATACGTTATTTTATAGATACAACTATTTAAGTAAATGGTCTGTTTATAATAAACATTATTAATTACATTTACCAGCTTATAAAAATAAAGTATAAACAGAAACTATATTAAAATAATTGTCGGATTTAATCCATTTTCATATATATATATATATATATATATATATGAGGAAAAATATGGAAAAACAAAAAATCCGAATATGCAAGTTTACTATTTTTAATGTTGTTTTAATGTCGACGTCGGACGTTTCGTTCTAGTAGACCTTCTTCAGGACATAGTTATTTAAACATAATTAAAATTAGACGATATTCAAGTCAACATGAAAAGACATAAGAATAATCAAAACAAAATGACTGAATTTTAATATCAGCGTTCCGTTTTCAAATGCGATCACGTCGGCGTCACGTGGGCGATGTTGTGAAAACGTATTCCTAAAATAGAGTTTATTATTAATGAAAAAGAAGAATTGTACGTTTGTCCAGCATTAATCTTGCGAGAAAAGCGGAAATATTAAAGAAGCCGGGTCTCGTATTCACCGTGCGAGAGATAGATATTATGCCTGCCTCATAAATCCTTCTAAGATTTTTATTATGAATATATTTTAAAATCTTTACAGAATCAAAGTCGAAATTATGCATATTCGGATTTTTTGTTTTTCCATATTTTTCCTCATACTGTCGGATCTATATCCACATATTTGCTTACATATATATATATATATATATATATATATATATATATATATATATATATATATATATCCTTTCAGTAACAACTGTACAAGCAACAATGTCAAGAATAAAGTAAATATAGCTGTATCATAAATGTTTTGTTTTGACCTATTTACGACCATTTTGACCTATTTTTTTTACAGCTGGGATAATCCTGTACAATGCGGGGGGGGGGTGTCACAAAAGGTAAATGGTTACATTGCAAAAGGTACAGCTTGTGTAGATATGTGTGTGAAAGATAACTGTTAACCTCAGACTTGTATAGGTTAAGATTGTAGCGATCAGGGAAACATCCTCCTGGGAGTCGGTTCTGCCGAGCAATGATTCGCAGTAAGCTCTTCCAGTGGAACATACTTTTTACTAACGGAACACTAAGGGAATGTCGCATGTGTGAAGGTTAGTACTCGCGGAAACAAGGAATGCAGTTCGTCCGAGCACTTTCTATGGAAGTAGCGAGCAGGGGCACGATTACCGCCTGTGACAGTGGGGTTGGGGGAACGAAAATAATTTGTCACCCACAAGGACTCGGAGACGCTTTTGGACCCTATAGAGACTGTAAAGTGAGGATCGAGCAACCCCAGATCAAATATGACTACGGTAGTCCATTTTCGGCCACTTATAAAGGCAGGGAATATCATGTGGAGTCAAGTACTTCTTTCTTTTCTTTTTATTTGCCATGTCCTTTTAGGACGTAGGCGACCATGGCTCTCCACCTTCCTCTTCTCTCTTGCAGTTCCCTCCCTCTGCTTCCTCCCCCAGAACACGTTCCGGCATCCACCTGCTCAAGCTCGTCAAGTATGTCACGCGCTGCTTTCCCTTGTCTCTTTCCCTCTTTTTGATCCCGTGAGTATCAGATTCTCCAGACCCTCCTTCCTCATTATGTGCCCCGGAAACTTCAGCTGCCTCTTCCTGGTATTAAGTATAAGGCTCCTCCTTGTTTGAAACCTCTCTAAAACCTCATCGTTGCTCACATGCTTGGTCCATGATATCCTTAGCATCCTTCTGTAGAACCACATCTCCGTCGCCTCGAGTCTCTTTTTCATCGTTGAGCAACAACATTCGCTGCCGTAAAGAAGGACAGATGCCACGTAACAGCTCAGTATTCTTTTCATTGTTACCAAAGATATCCTCCTGTCTCGCATTACTCTGCCCAATTTTTGGAATGTGTCCTTGGCCATCCCAATACGCCTACGGATCTTAGTATGGCACTTATCGTCCTTTGTCAAGTAGCTTCCCAGGTATTTCAACTTCCGCGTCTGCTTGATTCTAGTGTTCCCGACATTCAGATCGTATTTCAGGCTCATCCTCTTACTGACGACCATGCACTCCGTCTTCTTGCAGTTTATGCTTAGTCACTTCTTCACACTCTCCGCTGTTACCTTCTGTAGGAGATTTTGTAATTTCTTTTCCGTGTCTGCTATCAGTACTGTGTCATCTGCATATCTTATATTGTTAAGATTGTGACCGCCATTGCTAAATCCCGGTAGGGTTTCTCTCAGAATTGCCTCACTGTATAAGTTGAACAGGTCCGGTGAGAAGACGCATCCTTGCCTTACGCCCCTTTCTATTTTTGTATAGTCACTGAACTCATTCCCTATGCGTATGCATGCTGTTTGCTGCCAGTATATGTTTTTGATTATTCTGATATCTTTCCCGAATATCTCGAGGTTGCTAAGCAATTCCATCAGATCCTTGTGGCGTACTTTGTCGAAGGCCTTTGCGTAGTCTATGAAACATAGGTACACGTCCTTCTGCATCTATATCGCTCTTTCTGATAACATTCTTAGCATGAATATCGCGTTCCTTGTTCCGGTGTCTTTAACGAACACCCAGTGTTCTTGTCCTATCTCTGATTCTGCTGCGCGCTCTATTCAACAGAATACGGATGATGAGTTTTGTCACGTGGTTCATCAAGCTTATTGTTCAGTGGAGTTCGCATTCGTTTGCGCCTGTTTTCTTAGGCATAGCTACGAAGATAGACCTGCTGAGGTCTTCCGGTATCTCCCCGCTGTTTAAGATTTCATTTGTTACTTCGGTGACCTTGTCTATGCCAAAGTCATCTAAGGCTGTCAGCATTTCCGTTACAATTCCGTCTGGCCCAGCTGCCTTGTTTCTGTTCAATTTGGCCAGTGCGGCAGGAGGAGAAAGACATCGTTGAATGATTTATCTGAACTATTAATAAATAATAACTATTAAAATAAGTTATACAAAACAAACGAATTTATTTAACAATCTAATATATAAGATGCGCCCTCAGGTTTTTACCAAGGCTGATTATCTGGCCGTTTGCTATTTCTTTTCTTTTTTTTTGTGAGCGACAAAAACTGAAAATACCCGAAAGAATCCAGTTAGAAACGAGTAAAAATTAATTAGGATCGTCTATGATATCTCAAGCTGTAATTAACGAATCTTTGTTCGCTCACCGAAGTTAAGCAACGTCGAGACTGGCCAGTACCTAGATGGGTGACGGTTTGGGAATACCACGTGCTGTAAGCTTGGATGCGCGGGTGGTGTAATGGATAACGGATCGGAATGAGAATTCGAAGAGACGAGTTCAAATTCCAGTCGTGTTCGTTGTATTCACTTACCTGCAACTACCCTTAGGGAAGACATGAATCCATCTCATCTCCTCCAAGATATGGGTTAAATAGTTGGACTTGTATTAGAAAATCATTATTATCTCTGTAAAATACAATCCGAAAATATGTTTTGGATTTAAATGACCTTTAAAAAGTTGATAAACCGTAAAAAATCAAATAAGTTTTTCATCGCTCTTTCTCTTTTTACTCCAGTTTGATTTTAGAATTTGACGTAATGGGAAGCATCGAGAATTTGTTAGCTAATTGGCTGATATCTTAAACTAATCTTACAAAGCAATAAGGTGTTATTTTCCACTCTGCAGCCTCTTTCCCCATAGACGCAAAGTAAAAAGGCTATCTCTGATCTGTGGCTATTTCAATAGCTAATGTTCAGCTGATCAACATTTTTTAGTTCTGCCTTTACTGCTAAGGCACACCATTCTACTTACATGGAACCGAATCACTCTCGTTTCCCCAGAGTTCCAAAAGTAAACCTGCAATCAGGTAGCTTTTCTTCAAGGACAGATTCATGTGAGAGTACTCCCCGCACGCTACAATGATAACCTCTTCAAGTCAAAGGCCGATCTTTCTATCTTATGTTCATAATCTTTATTCGTTACCACATCCTGTTTCACTAGACATCACATCTCATTTATCCTCAAACTTCCTGAAACTGGTTCTTTTATTGTCCTTTCTCCTCCCAAAAGTCTTCTCTTTCACTTTTAGTAAACCCTTACGTCTTAGTGGCATTGTCACCTTCAGTCAGTCAGTTAAGTGCCACACGTTTGGGCGATCTTGTTTTGACGAGGCAGATTTTTCTCCGGTACACGGGTTGCAAACCAAGGCTAAAGAACGCAGTCTGTCCTGCTATTTAACCCATAGTTGGGGGAGAAGAGATAGATTCATATTTAAGTGAATCTAATGAACTCGATTAGAGTTAGAACTCGGCTCTCCGAGTTCTAACTCCCAGCCGAAATCCATTACACCACAAAGCACATCCTTATTGCTAACTTACTTGGGGTTAATTGATAAAAAATAACTTTTAGTAGTAATCCTCTAGCCTTGTATTGAATGACTCACTCATTGTTTTGTGACTGTTTTCTATTAGAACTTAACAGAAGAAAACGACACAGCGAAATACAGATGAAAACCGTCAGTTATATACGGGCGTCTGTCAAAATAATAATAATAAAAAAGCTTGTTCTAATTCAATATTAAAATATTTGAGTTCTTGGAAGACAGGTGGTAAAATCTTTTTACCATTTCTATTCTTATTCAGAAGCATCTTTGGAAATTGCTAACCCACTAAATACACGTAGAGCACAAAGAGTTGTCAAAGTATTTATGTTCTAAGCGAAGAACGGGCAGCAAAAATCCACATGAGCTTAATAAATAGTTACGCTATAAGGAAATGGGTTAGTTGAGTTTTCTTTTTCATTATTTCATCCCAAGCAAGGCAATAAATCCACTAAGATGCAAGAGGTTATTGAGTGTGAAATAATATGAGAAAAAGAAAAACTTTATTAAGGAAAGCGAACAGTAAAAGAACTGAAATTAAGAAGAGAGAAGAAAACGATTGAATAATTTAATTTTTGAAGATCAAAGATATCTGGAAAGTAAGAAGCTGGAAGAGATACTCACAAGGGTGAAGTCCGAGAGAAGAAACAGATAGCATACGACTTACGGTTACATCTCGCCATTTCAACTATAAAAGAATGAGACCTAGCTGCCAATCTAGCAATACGCTTAAATTCGTAAAGTTTAGGTACCAAAGACAAAAAGAAACAAAAAACAAAACAAAGAAAAACAAAGAACAAAACAAAGAAAAAGAAAAAAAAGGCAGAACAATTGCCATGAAATGCAAAAATATACACAAGAGGGGCTGTTTAAGACAACTTCTATTTCGCGATTTAATGAGAGATAGCGGAGAGCTATTCTGCAAGAATCACCAAAAAAAAAAGGAACAGTTTATCTATCTATCTATCTATCTATCTATCTATCTATCTATCTATCTATCTATCTATCTATCACATTCAATTCAATTCATATCTATCTATCTATCTATCTATCTATCTATCTATCTATCTATCACATTCAATTCAATTCATATCTATCTATCTATCTATCTATCTATCTATCTATCTATCTATCTATCTATCACATTCAATTCAATTCATATCTATCTATCTATCTATCTATCTATCTATCTATCTATCTATCTATCTATCTATCTATCTATCTATCACATTCAATTCAATTCATATCTATCTATCTATCTATCTATCTATCTATCTATCTATCTATCTATCTATCAAAAGCAGTTGATGATTGTGATAGCGTGGAACCATGTCATCATGACTTATGACTCCCCGCTCATAAGTTATCACGCTCGATTATGCCCCCTCCCCTTCCCGAAACTGAAATTATGGTCTGATCAGTATAGTTTCGGTATAAGCCTTATGTTGGCATTGTGGCTGTAGAAGAAACAGAAATGTTTCTAAGTGAGCGTCTGCAACAGGGATTAGCAGGGATCCCACTAACAGACTTGTGGCTCGGAAAAGAGTTATTGTTATTATATATTTTGTTTATATGTGTCTGTGTTTGTTTATATGTGTTTGAGAGATCAAGAAAAAGAGATAGATCAATAGACTGACAGACATACAGAGATAGATAGATAGATAGATAGATAGATAGATAGATAGATATGAAAAGACTGAGATAGATAGATAGATAGATATGAAAAGACTGAGATAGATAGATAGATAGATAGATAGATAGATATGAAAAGACTGAGATAGATAGATAGATAGATAGATAGATATGAAAAGACTGAGAGAGATAGATAGATAGATCGAAAGAGGGAGAAGGAGAGACAGAGAGAAGGAGATGGAATGAGAGAGCGAGAGAAGGCGATATAGAGATTGACAGATAGAGATATAGAAAAAGAGAAAGAGAAAGGAAAATATGCAGAGAGAAAGAGAAAGCAAGAGAGAAAAGGATATGTAGAGAGAGAGAGAAGGCGAGTGTGAACGAGAGAGAGAGAGAGAGAGTGAGAAAGAGAGAGAGAGAAAGAGAGAGAGAGAGAGAGCGGGTTCCGTAGCAAACGTTTCTAAATCTCGGCCATAAAATTGATGAAATTATCCGCTTAAAAAGAAATATTTTATTTTGCGAATAGTCATAAAGTATAAAATGTCTCGATGGCTGAGATCATAAAATGATAAATCCACGGCAGGCGAGTAACGTGAAAAATGGCTGCTTTTTCAAAGCGATGACGTCTAATGGAACAACACCAGGCATGTTAGCATTCAAGCTCTCCCCCTCTCTCTCCTTCCTCCTCTCACTAACTCCGGCATTTCTTCCCCTCTCTCATTCTGCATCTTTATTTCTCTCCCTCCTCCTTTTATCCTTATCTCTCTCATTTTCTCTTCCTATGTCGCCTTCCCTATTTCTATCTCTGTCTGTCTCCCTCTTTCCTTCACCCTCTCTCATCTTCCTGCCCTCTCCCCCACATTCTCCCTCTCGTTGTGTTGCTCATTCCTTCTCTCGTGGCAGAGACCATCACGATATAAGCAAGCATGCACATTGCACATTAAATAAACAAATACGAAGCTTGATAATGGAAAAAAACATTTTTATAGAAAATTTTTCAACATCATCTCATCAATAAACTTAATCTATGGTTGCATATTAATCTCAAACAAGGGGGTGCAGAAAAGTTATCTTTCCGATTCAATTCCCCAAAACTGACCAAATGATCAAAAACCAGAAATATTTTCAGTTTCTTAACACTCCTTTGCAGATCAAAAATTATATCGTTATATTTCAGATCAAGCATTATACAGTGAGTCTTTCAGATCAAGCATTATACTGTGAGACTCTCGGATCAAAAGTTATGCCGTGAGGATTTCACATCAAGCATTTGAGATTCTCATATCAAGCATTATACCGTGAGGCTTTCATATCAATTGATAATATTCATATTATTATCAATACTGTGAGACTCTCAGATCAAATTTCAACTGAAAACTTCGTATTAAGATACGGACTTCATACTTATAAAATATTACCGTAAACCCACAATTTGCTATTTTTTGTGTGAACACCCAATAATGTTAAATGGACCGTCAGGGTCCATATAGACCCCGTTTGAGAACCACTGATAAAGCAACAATCGCTTGACAACGTTAACTCGTATGAAAGGATGGCCCTAGTCGCAATCCGAGTTTCAAACTCACGTGATCTTCAGATGACTTGAAAACAAATGGGGAAACTTTTATATAACTTATAATCGTAAACTGCTGACCTTAAAGCATCAAAGAAAAATAAAACAAAATAATTTCATTCAAAAACCCGTGGAAAAATCCACCATCCCAGGGGAAAAAGAAAATAAGCTTTGAAAAAAAGAACCCTGAGGGTGGGATTAATTGCTAATGGATGCACCAAAGGACCGAGGTGAATAAAAACAAATAAACCAGTCTACTACGGGCATCATTTTTATAGGATATATATATATATATATATATATATATATATATATATATATATATATATATATATATATATATATATATATATATATATATATATATGTGTATGTATATATATATATATATATATATATATAAGTTACGAAAAACTTGGTAATCCGTATGGATGAAATCCTGAGAGCTCAATGTAAATTCAGAGCTAATAATTTAAAGAAAAACAGACCACTTAAAGGCTCCATTGTAATAGTTTATTTCACCAGAGACCCTTTAAGCTAGCCTGGATCCTCTGACATCACTTTCAAAGGTGAAATGAAAAATGAAATGAAAATTTACACTTTTGACGGGTAGTATTAAGTTTATGTAATTTAACAGAGAAGTTAGCGAGGAGTGGTGTGAGACACATGGTCGAGTTTAGAGAGGGTTTATTTTTATATTTCTTTCTATCATACTTAATATTGAGGAAGGAGGGGGTAAGGATCAGACACTGACCTATTTAATCGGTCAATTCAACGGAAATGATATATATGTGTGTGTGTGTGTGTGTGTATTCTCGCTGATCAATTATTGGATTTTATTCGGCCTTATTTCTGATTACTCTTGGGTATATATGAGCTTCCTGAATGAGATATGCATTCCTAAAAAGCTAATTGTAATTTGCTGGGCAGAGAAGCATTTTCTGGGTGAGCGGTCACAAGCCCACCGGATCAGACAGTGGTAACCCCTACAAAGTTCGCATCTTGCTAACGGGTACGATTTCTTTAAGACACTGGCTTGCATAGGTTGGTGTATGTAATACACGCTGTTAAAAAAAAGAAGAACGTATGACGTTTATTGAAACACGTGCATCGACTAAAATATAACGTTTAAGAAATAATATATATTTGTTATTACTCTCAACGTTATATCTATTGGTTAGACGTGTTTGGGTAGGGGGAAATTAATATTTACCGACCTTGTGATTGAAAGTTTTATTAAGGAAAGGTAATTTGGGAAATCACCTTCAAGTCAGCTGTGGTTTACCACTAAGCTACATGAAACCGCACCTTTTCGTTTGTTTTCATCTTGTGGCCCGCTGTAAACAGCTAAGACTACGATCTGGCAAATCTTTGCTTTCTCTGTGACTTTTTATCCATGTAGGGCCTTCTTCAGTAGTGTAAGATAAATAGTTTGCATTTCATCTATTTTCATCCGCCAATTATATCTCAAAAGTTTCCTTACTTGTGAAAATCTCAGTACATTCAATTTGTCATTCATTCAATTTTACAAATGTGTCAACTACGATACGTAATGGTAAAAATTAGCCATTTCCTAATAAGGAAACACTCGACATACATTGACCGAGCAGCCAGTGCTACTCGAGATACGCTTTTCTTCACTCCCAGGTCATGCGTTTGGGGCCAGGGTATAGTATCTGTTCTCCTCATCTCTATTGGTAATGGTAATATTAGACGTTTCCAGTGCTATCTTCGGATGAAATTTATAAAATCTTTTTATTAAAACAATTTTTCTGGGAAAAGGATTTGAAATGTCTGCTAACTTATACAGCAGAGAATTTAAATATCTTTGCATGAATTTGGTTGTTTTTCATCAGTCTTCCTGATTATCGATGGCATCTTGTTGGTCGAATGTCTTCAGATATTTTCAGATTGTATGTTTTGAATGCCCGGGTGATAAACTCATCCTTACTTCTCTAGGAATGACCCACAAATCTTGTTCTCTCCCGAAACTCTTGTGAAATGGGACACAGAACGGATTTTTTGAAGGTTACTATTTCCAGGACAGATTCAATTTGACATGTAACCTCCTTGTATAAGCGCCATCTTGCTTCTTTTCCAGTCCTTTTGTCAATACCCATTCATTTCTATGATAGAAAGCAGATAAAGTTATGGCTTGGAGGAAACAAGTTTTATTTAATCCGGTTTAGAGATGTTCAGACCATTGACAGCTTGTCCATTGCGTCCCAAGGGAAGGTACGCATCACTTTTAGTCATTGACTATTTTAATGGTTTGCCGGACAGGGAAATAGCGCTTTATTGATTAAAGCACATGAACACATTTCGTTTGCATTTGCATAAACACCAATTTGCTGCTTTCTCTCGCCAGTGGGTTTCTTAATACAGGGTGTCCCAAAAAGTCTGGACACATAGGAAATCTCATTAACTATAATTGTTTTACCTCCACAAATTAAACATGGTTTTGTCGAAAGGGGGAAGAATTAACTCCTTTTTATGGGGTATGTTAAAGGAGAAGGTGTACTCAATGAAAATCACAGATGCAACACACTTGATTGAATGCATCAAGAGTGAATGTGCTAAAATTGACAGCAATGTGGAGTTACTGCATAGAGTCCACGTGAATTTTGTAAAAAAGATCAGACTTTGCATGACAAATAATAGAAATCATATTGAAGATGTTATTTGTTAATATTTCAATTCAATAAAATGTTGTTGAAAATTTAATTTCTTGAAAATATACATTTTTGTCTAGGGTGTCCAGATTTGATTGTTCTACTTCCTTCGACAATTCTTATTGGAATATTTCATTGGGCAAACAGTTCGTTGAACAGTTCATTGAGCAGTTCATTGGACAGTTCATCGAGCAGATGATTGGACAGTTCATCGAGTAGTTCATTGGACAGTTCATTGGACATTTCATTGAATAGTTCATTGAGTAGTTCATTGGACAGTTAACTGAACATTTCATTGGACAGTTCATTGAACAGTACATTGAACAGTTCGTTGATAGATACTATTAGCAATGTTATTCCGGAATAGTTATTCAATGGAATTGGCCTTGGGTAAAAGCAGGTTACTAGAGGCTTTTTATGAGACATTTCTCCGGAAGTAGCATCTCTGAAGTTTTGTCTGTAACTGTTTCTTTAACATATTCACTGTTGTTGGAACGCTGAATTGCTGTCTTTGTGTATCAGATATCAAAACTTCTTTGTCTATAAGCATTGAGAGCAGAGCCATTAACTTTGCTCCTCGACAGCGTGTTTTGTCTGGAGGGTGTTTTTTAAGGCGGGAAACCATGAGTAAGAATTTTTACAGGCTAAAATTAGTTCATGTCTTTTCATTAGGTGTGATAAATAATATTTATTTGGATGGTGAAGCCCCTCCCCCACCAGACCCCACCTTGGCGACGGAACTGTGACTAACATATCTAATATTGATCGGACGCTGAAATATCTTTGTAAAATGTGACTGTCGTTAAAACAGTTTCACTTGAAGAATTCTTCAGACTTCTGGCAAGCCACTATCAAAAAAGAAAGAAAAAGAAAAAAAAAACAGTTCTCTTCATTGAACCAATTTGAAATTCGACCATCTCGTCATCTTTGTTAGTTTTGATGTGTTTGGCCTCTTTAACAAGATAGGTGCAGAATAATACTTGCGTATCGTAAGTGAAGAGCCGTGAAGTGATACTAGCGTGAGGACTTGTACTAGCAAGATTGAAGAAGCCTCAAGACTGTATCGGTCGAAATGTATATGCGATATAGGAAAAGTTTATTATATTCGGGTCAATATATGAGGATGTTAAGAGACATAATTGAAAATATCACCTTGAGTCAATTGATCATACTTTTCCGGCTGATTCTGGGCCAAAATCACCTATCTCTTGGCGAAGGCCGCTGACAAAAACCGTAAAGCGGCAAAAAGCCGATAACACCCGCTGATCGTCGGCAATTCGCTCAACTTTGTGTCAATCAAATATATTGCGCGATTTTAATTTAACTTGGGCGGCTTTCAAGAAGAAATAAAAGCTATTTTCAATTGCAAGAATTTTTTCGTAGTTGACTTCTTACATTTTCAATTATTTCACACTTTGTACAAACGTTGCTTATGCTGCAGACATCAGGGCATACTTCTGAGACGAACACTTTTTGGGAAATGATAATCCGTTTCCTTCTGAGGCTGGAATCAGAATTAGTCCTTTACAACTTTTGGGTAACAATTACAAATAATTAAATTTAATATAGAAATAATTTATAATTATCTTTAATTCCTTGATAAAATCCAAAGAAGAATCAGCAAAATTATTGGTCCTGATCTTGCAGCTCGGCTTTAATCACATCCCCGCCACCGCTAACTAATTTCACTCGCTGTCTAATGGATTTCAGCTATCAGTTATCTCCTGTTAATTCGCCTCTCCAAGATCGACACTGCCTTAACCAGGTATTGAACTCACTAGATCTAACCAACGCCTTTATTCACTGTGCCATATGTCCTTAAGGACAGCTATATATAAATTTCTGGGACTTATAATATTAATCTCTTCAGCCAACGTTTTTTACCAGTGCTCATATTGCAATTTTTGCTGTTATGATTGCATATTTTTTTTACCAGAGCTCATATTGCAATTTCCGTTGTTATCATTGCTTTCTCCTTCATTCCATATTACTGGTTTCCATATTGTATTCATTTCTATGCTTGGTGGATAGAGGCATTGGTTGTTACAATTTTGGGGTACCTCCTATATACTAGTGAGACAACCAAAATGAGCTGACTCATTTTATAGTCCACCAAGAGAAGCTTTAACCAATCAGAAAGCTCAAAATATTCAATCCGACGTGTATAAAGGTAGCCATTTTTTTCTCCGAATATCTTCACTGCCAATCTCTGATATCGAAGACCTGAAGAATTACTGAACAGCTGCTACTAGTGATATTGGCGTTGTTCCATTGAACTCATTACGTACTGCACTGGATTCTATATTCAAAGACTACGGTGAACATGATCAACATTGGTTAGATCCAGTGACTAGAACCAAAGAGGTGTGAGTTCAATACCTGGTTAAGGGAGTGGAGAATTTGGAGAGGGGAATTAACAGGAGATAACTGATAACTGACATCCATTAGACATGGCACGTGGAACTAGAACAGTCTACCCCAGTGAGTGAAATAAAGGGTTCAGTTCGACAAACCAACCACCTGAAGAAGTCCGGAGCTTACAACGGCCGAAACGTTGTAATAAATATGGCGGCAAAGATGAGGACAATAGTCCGAATAATGTAAATAGTGTACATAATACCTCATCTCAGAAATATAGACAGATACTGTAAGGCTGAAACGTTGTGATAAATATGGCGACAAAGATGAGGACAATAGTCCGAATAATGTAAATAGTGTACATAATACCTCATCTCAGAAATATAGACAAATACTGAAAGGCCGAAACGTTGTAATAAATATGGCCACAAAGATGAGGACAATAGTCCGAATAATGTAAATAGTCTACATAATACCTCATCTCACAAATATAAATAGGTACTGAAAGGCCGAAACATTGTGATAAATATGGCGACAAAGATGAAGACAATAGTCCGAATAATGTAAATAGTGTACATAATACCTCATCTCAGAAATATAGACACATACTGAAGAGCGGAAATGTTGTAATAAATATGGCGACAAAGATGAGGACAATAGTCCGAATAATGTAAATAGTGTACATAATACCTCATCTCAGAAATATAGACAGATACTTTCATGGTAATTGTTCGGATGAGCTCTTCGCTATGGTACCTGGACTGTATGAATTTAAGCGCATTACTATACTGGCGTCGAGATCTCATTAATTTACAGGTAAGCTGGCTAGGAATAAGTTCTATGCTAAAAGGTCATTTTCTCACACTTCAAGCTTGTGGGATTCCCGCCCGACTCCATGGTTTCCACCCAACTTTAGTATTCAAAAATTTCAATCCAGTGATAGTCGCTATGTACTGTCTTCCTGATTACTCTTGTTCTTGCACGTTAGTAATGTTTCTATTTTCTAATACTTCCACCCGAGTAACCCCTTGTTCCTTAGTGGCTTTACTCCCTTGCATGGGACAAACTCGTTTAAAAAGAAAAACATCTAATTTGAAGTAGTGCAATAATTACAAACACATTAACTGAAGGAAAAACTATAACATTTCTTTGAATAGTAAGAATATTTTTAGCTCTGAGGTGTCATTTCCGAAGTTTGGCTTGGTGTAATCCAAGGCCAGTTACATTTCCTGCCTTCTCAGACTTCAATTCTTCAGGCCCCCAACGCTGCATCAAAGACGGGATCAACGATTTTTCTTAGATTTCTATTTAAATCGCGTTATTTCATCAGAATCACTAGCATCGTTTTTTGGAGAAAGCGAAATGGAGATAGCGAAGACGGACATTAACCGGTCAACGAACTACCCATCACGACAGGTTGGTCTGTCTCACTACGGAATCTGGGGGCAATGAAACGACCAGATCCCACTATTGCTGCAGTGCTACTGACTCTCTTTACACCTTTTTGAACATATCAAAGTTAAGCAAAGCCAGTCCATCACTGTAAGAATCCCATGCCTATGCTGTCAGAGTTGTGGCCGATACTTTACTATTCTGGCCAAGATAACGCAAATATGTCGTGGCTTAGTGAATTTCGAAATCAATACTCATTAGTAATGGAAAAACCAGATTAGCTCGTTAATCCATATTTCATTATCCCAATTATTAACTAAGTTTAGCTTACTTTGGCACAAGGATACAAGTATGAAGCACTTGGTGAGGATGAAATTCACTACTTAATAGTAAGAGATAACAAACAACCTTGCTACGAATTATCGCATGTAGAGGAGAAACCTGCTATTTACTAAGATTTGCTTAGTTTGAGCAAACATACCATTATCGAGTGAGATTACAAAATACACGAATTACTTTGTGAGAATTGAGCTCCGATAAACTGCATCCAACAACAAGGACTCTGATCAGGAGGGTCCCAGGGTATGACGATAAACTACATCCGGTAGCAAGGCCTTTGATCAGGAAGGACCCCGGAGAGGACGATAAACTACATCTGGCAGCAAGGCGTTTGATCAGGATGAGCCCCGGGTATGACGATAAACTAGACCCGGCAGAAAGGCCTTTGATCAGGAGGGACCGCGGGTAGATGATAAACTACATCCGGCAGCAAGGCCTTTGATCAGGAAAGGACCCGGGTATGACTATAAACTACATCCGGCAGCAAGGCCTTTGATCAGGAAGGGCTCAGGGTATGATGATAAACTACATCTGGCAGTAAGCTCTCTGATCGAAAGATTGGAGGTATTGAAGAGGGTGAATCCATCTCCTAATTCCTGTTGTTCCCCGGTTCATCATGACCTATGGTGGTAGCACCTGTTAGGGTCCTAGCTATGAGCAAATAGTGAACCCCAAACAAAAACAAAACACTATAAAAGTATAATAATACATATTTATATTAAAATAACCAACAATACATTTTATAGCAAAATGACCAACAATACATTTTATCTGTAGCTAAGAAATATAATTGCGCACAAAATATATTTTGTTGAAGCCATAAAAATATTTAGATTTTAGCATTAAATAACCCATAGAGGTGTTGATGTGCCTCTAAACTAAATCAACTAAATCAACCAGAATAAAGCTGACTAGACAGAAGTAGCTGTCAACAATCTTATTAATCCTTACGCAATGTCATGACGTCCCGACATTTACTAAGATTACATTAGTTTTACACAAGGACATTATTATGGAGCACTCAATGAGAATCGAGCTCAGACATTAGAAATAACAGTGAACAATCTCACTAATCGTTATCTCATACAGAAAAGCTTCGTTACCATAGTTTGGCACAAGGCTATAAGTTCTGGAAAGCCAGTAAGTATCAAGTTCACTATTTAGAAGTAATGGTCGGCAATCACATACCGAGCCTAGAGTTGTCAGAAAGAGAGCTGCAAACTTGACAAGTTAGTGTGAAAAAAGAAAATAAAACCATTTGGAAAAGGTTCGATGCTGATGGCCATATTAATTTATATTCTTATAAAATTTGACACCATGGCAAAACTGCGGACTTCAATAAATGACCTGAGTAATAATTTGCGTGAAATGGAGAGCTTCTACCCCGGCAAGAAATTCTTGGTGTGAGTTATACGCT
>OZ038502.1:3187643-3190143 GCA_964036315.1 Acanthosepion esculentum | reverse complement strand
AATGGATGGTTATATGTCGAATCAGGAAGAGCCAGTTGAAAAGAAGGCTTGGAGAATCTGACACTCTCAGGACATGTGGAAGATGGGAGAGATAGAAGAATACAGCAAGTAAGGGGCTTGTGTAAATAGATGGCAGAGCAGGAAGTGAGATGGATAAACCTTACTAAGTGTTACGAAGGACAGGTTGTTGTTGAGGGTCGCTGAAACCTTCAAGAGAGACGCCGGAAGAAGTATTTGATTGAACTCCTGTCAAGATTGATTTTGATAAAACTGCCTTCTTGGAGATCTGTAGAGTAATTGGCCATGGTTAAATGTAATTGTCCGAAATGCCCAACAAACAGAATTGACAAAGTCTGTAATAAACAATGACAAGAGAATGAAAAGAAAAGAACAGGGCAAAAATAATATTAAGCAAGTAAACAATATTTATAAGGTAAAGTAACAGTGATAAGGCAAATTAACAATAATGAGGCAAAGCAATACTAATAAGGCAAAGCAACAGTAATAATGCAAATTAACAGTAATAAGGCAAATTAACAGTAATAAGGCAAAGCAACACTAATAAGGCAAAGCAACAGTAATAAGGCAAATTAACAGGAATAAGGCAAATTAACAGTAATAAGGCAAAGCAACACTAATAAGGCAAAGCAACAGTAATAATGCAAATTAACAATAATAAGGCAAATTAACAGTAATAAGGCAAAGCAACACTAATAAGGCAAAGCAACAGTAATAATGCAAATTAACAGTAATAAGGCAAATTAACAGTAATAAGGCAAAGCAACACTAATAAGGCAAAGCAACAGTAATAATGCAAATTAACAGTAATAAGGCAAATTAACAGTAATAAGGCAAAGCAACACTAATAAGGCAAAGCAACAGTAATAAGGCAAATTAACAGTAATAAGGCAAATTAACAGTAATAAGGCAAAGCAACACTAATAAGGCAAAGCAACAGTAATAAGGCAAATTAACAGTAATAAGGCAAATTAACAGTAATAAGGCAAAGCAACACTAATAAGGCAAAGCAACAGTAATAATGCAAATTAACAGTAATAAGGCAAATTAACAATAATAAGGCAAAGCAACACTAATAAGGCAAAGCAACAGTAAAATAAGGTAAAAAGTTCACATACGGCGTTAACACTGAAAAGGCAGATAAGGACAAGCGATCAAACGCAGCGTTCTGGCTTCAAGACAAGACCGGGACTAAGTCAGATGAGACCGACAAGTGGCCTATCTTGTTGGCTAAGAAGAAATCCCAGCATCCATCTTATCTATAAATTTGTGAAAGGGGACGTTTTTGCAGTCGTTCTCACTATAGATATTTTATGTCATGGTTGTTTGAGTAGGATCCCTGTGGATATGTGGTATTGTGGTATATCTCGAATTGAATGATGACGGATTAGTTTTTGAATTGAATGGGTCGTGAATAGGATTAGCTAGGGTTTAAGATAGTGTAGACCAGCCTCAACCCACTTCCCTCTAGGCCTTGTGTCAAAATTGTAATTTACATTGTAATAAATCAACATTATCACAATCGACTGTAACGAACAAGAACGATTTATTCAAGTGTTGAAAGAACCGAGTTTATGAATTTTGTCAAGATTTCGAACGATAAGACTGAGCAGGTGAAGTGGAAAATGGATGAACAAGACCAGTCTCATGTGAAATCCAAACTCATCTGACAGATTCATTTAATCTTTTTGATAATCGATTCGCCAGTCCACACCTATTCAGCCAATATTGCATAGAGATGTGATGGGCGTTACTAAATAACAGCTATTGTGTCCGCAATATTAAAACTCTATTACAGCAACATAGCATTCACCAATTTAATTAATGAACGAATCAAAATCCAACATTAATTAAAGTAACCGATCAAAATATGCATTGGGGACTTAATTATAAATTTCTCAAGAAAACGATCACTTCAGTATCTGTCTATATTTCTGAGATGAGGTATTATGTACACTATTTATATTATACGGACTATTGTCCTCATCTTTGTTGCCATATTTCTCACAAAGTTTCGGCCTTTCAGTATCTGTCTATATTTCTGAGATGAGGTATTATGCACACTATTTATATTATACGGACTATTGTCCTCATCTTTGTCGCCATATGTATTACAACGTTTCGGCCTTTCAGTATCTGTCTATTTCTGAGATGAGGTATTATGTACACAATTTATATTATACGGACTATTGTCCTCATCTCTGTTGCCATATTTATTACAACGTTTCGGCCTTTCAGTATCTGTCTATATTTCTGAGATGAGGTATTATGTACACTATTTATATTATACGGACTATTGTCCTCATCTTTGTCGCCATATTTATTACAACGTTTCGACCTTTCAGTATCTGTCTATATTTCTGAGATGAGGTATCATGTACACTATTTACATTATTGGGACTATTGTCCTCATCTTTGTTGCCATATTTATTACAAAGTTTCAGCCCTTCAGTATGTGTCTATATTTCTGAGATGAGGTATT
>OZ038502.1:3175249-3187443 GCA_964036315.1 Acanthosepion esculentum | reverse complement strand
GATTGTTCGCTATGATCCCGGACCTAATTTTCTAGCATGAGATGTGGAAGGGGATAAAAAAAAGTGCCTTCCGATTCGTATGCGTACCAAAGATCAAATCATTGCAGAAAGCATCAAATCTTTTTTGTTTGTTTCGTATTCGTCTCTCTTTTAGTGAGTCTTATCTCAATCTAAACACAGAAATGATCACTTCGATAAGCAATCAGAAATCATTTACAAACCTGATTAGTTTTATTGCTTTTAACTTTCTTTTATTGATTTTAGTTTTGTTTAAACTGGCGTTTCTTTCTTTCTTTCTTTCTATCTTTCTTTCTTTCTATCTTTCTTTCTTTCTTTGTTTTTTATTTTTTCTTTCTTTCTTTCTTTCTTTCTTTGTTTTTTCTTTCTTTTTCTTCCTTTCTTTCTTTCGTTTTTCTTTTTTTCTTTCTTTCATCTTTCTTGTTTTTTGTTCTTTCTTTCTTTCTTTGTTTTTCTTTCTTTCTTTCTTTCTTTTTCTTTCTTTCTATCTTTCTTTCTTGTTTTTTCTTTTTTCTTTCTTTCTTTCTTTCTTTCTTTCTTTCTTTCTTTGTTTTTTCTTTCTTTTTCTTCCTTTCTTTCTTTCGTTTTTCTTTTTTTCTTTCTTTCAATCTTTCTTTGTTTTTTGTTCTTTCTTTCTTTCTTTCTTTTGTTTTTTCTTTCTTTCTTTCTTTCTTTCTTTCGTTTTTGTTTCGTATTCGTCCCTCTTTTAGTGAGTCTTATCTCAATCTAAACACAGAAATGATCACTTCGATAAGCAATCAGAAATCATTTACAAACCTGATTGGTTTCATTGCTTTTAACTTTCTTTTTCCATTGATTTTGAGTTTTTGAGATGATATTCCTCCATTTACCTTCTTTATTTTTTCTATTTTTCTTTCTTTCTTTCTTTTTGAATTTGTTTCAAATTTTTTGTTTCTTCGTTTCATTCATTCATTCATTATTTCTTTCTTTCTTTCTTTACAAATTTGTTTGATTCTTTCTTTCTTTTGTTTTTTCGTTCTTTCTTCTTTCTTTCTTTTCGTTTTTTTGTTTCTTCGTTTCTTTTATTCATTCATTCATTCTTTCTTTTCTCGTCAGGTTCTTTCTTTCTTTTCATATTCGTTCGTTTGCTCTTTCTTCTTTCTTTCTTTTCAAATTTGCTTCTTCGTTTCTTTCTTTCTGTCCTTCATTTATTTTTTCTTTCTTTTCTCACAAGTTTCTTTTTTTCTTTTCAAATTTGTTTCTTTGTTTCTTTGTTTTCTCGCCATGTTTTTGCTTGTTTGTTTCTTTTCTAACCTTGTTTTTTCTTTTCAAATTTCTTTCTTTTTAATTTTTCTCTTTTCAAATTTCTTTCTGTCTTTCTTTTTAAATTTTTCATTTTTTCGTTTCTTATATTCGTTCATTCATTCTTTTTTTTCACGATGTTCTTTGTTTCTTTGTTTCTTTCTTTCCTCTCTAGGCTCTTTCATTCTTTTCAAATTTCTTTCTTTTCAAAGGTTTTTCTTTCTTTCAACTGTTACCCTTGATTGGAATTTGGTAATTAACAACAGAGATGTACCTCTTGCTCCCCACCCTCCAGAAAAAAAAATGACCAAATAATTTTAATTCCTGTACTTCTTGTCGTCTTTCCGTTTCTACTCAAGCAGACAGATGAAAATGGCATCGTTTTAGACCGGTTATAGAAAATAACAAATCGATTCCGTCATTTTTCGACCTTTCATATTGTGATATGAGTCCTTTTCCATCCCTCCTTTGAAATCTCGGTGAGAAACGGAAAAATCCACAAAAGAAACAAAGCAATAGGCCAGCACAACAAATAGAAACAAAATCACGCGGCATTAATAAAATCAATACGTAGATTTTCAAATGTGATTTTCACAATATGGCCGCCTCGAACGTTTGAGAGAAGACACTAGAAACAAAGGAGAAAAGGTTTGCGAAATTCAAGCCAGAATTTCCCTCACCCGTATTAGAAAAGAAGAAAAGCAAATTAGTACAGCACATGGCTAAAGTCAAGCGTCCAGTGTGTAATATCTTCGGGATTAGTTGATAATCTGTATTCTACAATATGTGCACGGTTATTTACACAGGAGAGTTCGGTTACGTGCAAATGTTATAAGCATTAAGTACCTAATAGCAATCTCAATACTGAAAGTTTAGCATAGGAACAGACTAATCGAAATTAGATATGAAATGGATGTAGAAAGAACGTGATGCGCCAGTTTTTAACAATGGGGATAGATAACCAGACTTGAAAATCAGCATTTATTAGATTTCTGATTTTATTCAGGATCGAACTTAGAGCTAAGTCGGCAATAGAAAATGCTCTTGCATCATCGAATGATTAGATAAAGTGAAGAAAATATATAAGATCCCCACTAATAAATATGTCGGGTGCATAACGGGGTCTGTGCGTGAGGATTTTATAGTGAGAAGATCGTTGCACGGGGACAATCCCACTAACCTCAGCCTGGGAAGTTTTGATCCAGTTACGACGGGAGACTGCCAGGCTGCTGTGGATGAGCATCACTTCCTCAGGTGTCATGTGCATGCTCTAGGGCGCTCTATAACACTTACTGTCACCGCTTTCACAATCGTTGCGTCCACAGGTGATCTCTTCCGCTTCTTCTGCCGGAAGTCAGATTTCTCATGCAGTAGGGCTTACACGGCTCAAGCCTAACTCACCGGGGGTTGCAGCTGGTTTGACAGGCCTGCCATAGCCGTTGTTCGAGGGGGGCGTTGTTGCTTCTAGGAGCCACAAGTGATAACTGGGTGACAGTGGCAGACGAGCTGTCCTGAAAAGGACATAGCAACCCCCGCATTCTAAAGGTACTATCTCTTCCTGACACCCCATAACCCCCAAACAACAAATATTTATTTATTTATATATATATATTTATTTTTATATGTATATATATAACAAACTAACAAATGTATATTTATATACATACAAGCATACATACATACACACAAACACATAAACACACACATACATACACACATATGTGTGCGTGTGCAGTGGTGCGAGGGATAAATTGTCGTCTAAATTGGGTAAAAATGAAAATAACACTGAAATCTCATTTTAACAGATATATTTACAAAATGACACAAAAATATCTTTAAATACCAAAGAGTTAGTTTATTCAGTAAAATTACCATTGGCTTCAACTACGACCCACAGACGACCCCTGTAACTCATCTGGACGGTCTCCTTGTTTAATTTGGTGAATGCTGCCATAATCCTTGCCTTCAGTTCATCTTTGGCGTTACAAAGAGTTTTGTTGCTCTCTCGCTCAACTGCATCCCGCACATAATATTCAAGTGAATTGCACTCTGAGCAGTTAGGTTGCCAGATGTAAGGGGCGATATGGTCGCAGAAATTATCTGACATCCACAACTGGGTTTTCCTGCATGCATGGCATGATGTAAAATCATGTTGCCTGACATCGAGTCTTCCAGCAGCCACTCTCTTGACCCATGGCAACACTACCTCCTCAAGGCACGTGATGTAGGCTTCTGTGTTAAGTCTGAGGCCCTCACCAACAAATTCAGGAGTTCTTTTCTTAGAAGGATCAGAGTGATTTTTCTGAGCTGCCATACCTTCGTAATCACCATTAGACTCATCCAACTCTTTCCGAATCTTCTGTCTTCGGATTGACATCTAACACAAAAAAAATGTACGTATTGGTGTTTCCGACGAGGATGCCAAGCAGTACAGTGTGCTGTTTCCAAATTTTTATAGCCGAGTGAAATGCGTCATGGTGCTCTTTTTCTCACAGACGGTACCCAGCTGATCCTATATATACGTGTTGTAGACCAAATAAAAAAAGCAAAACAACGCGCATGCGCGAAATGAAAAATATAAAACGACTACAATTTACCCATTACACCCAGCATATGTATGTATGTATACATAAAAGACCCGGTGAAGTACTATATAAAAGTCGTTACGCTGGAGGCTGAGGCAAATGTTGAATTTAGTAAATTCAAAAGTAGAGGTTTGTCAGATATAAGCATTACCAAATTAAGTGTCTATACGACCTGTGTTTTAATATTGTTATGGGTCCTTACCTATAACTACAGAATGAACTCTTCCTAACATTATGCATACTACGCCTCTCAAGAGAGAGAGACGAATCGAGTCGAGCCGATAGTAGTTCACTCCAAATCAGACTGACAGTCATACTAACACCTTCCACATCTTGTATTATTATTCCGTGTAATATATCTTCGTCATTTCTACTCTTGTGTTCGTGTTGTTCTTCCTTGGTCCTAACCTGGACCATAACAAATATCGCTGCTGAACACTTTTGAAACCAGGACTCCAGTTGTACGCCTTCGTCCATTCTCCAGCATAGAGATGGATTTTGTTGTCAGAGGCTTTTTGAAACGCATGCCAGAGGAAGCATTTAATAGCCATTGGGACCTCAGTCTCACTATCACATCCGGTTATGACAACATTTGGCACTTATATAATATACATATATAAATATATACATCACATATTTGGAAGCTTTCAATAAATTAAAGTGTTTTTTTAAATAAAATATAAAACTTTAGATAAACCAAAAATACTAGAAAGCAAGAGAAATTGCGAAACAGTCGGACATAAACATCGATGAGAGTTGTTAATTTTGGAAGAAAGATTAACAGAAACCAAAAAATGAAAACATATACCAGGATTTAAGGCTAAAATATTCAGAAATTATGAAGTCATTATACAAATGAAATTATGAAGTCATTATACAAATGAAATTATGAAGTTATTATACAAATGAAATAATAAATAATAAATAATAAAACACCTATACTATTAATTGATAAAAAATGAACGAGAGTAGAAATTGCAAAGTTGATAAATATAACTTTAGGTAAGCAAAACCAGAAAGTAAAAACAAGACAAATGACCTTCAGGTCAGTTGTACAAAAACAAATAAATACTAATACAGAAATCCCAGTAACTGTGGAAAAAAGTTGAAATAAATGAGAATAAATAATAGATATATAAGTTCAAATAAATATAATTATCATTATATATGTAATAATTGAAATAAAATAAATAATAATTGCAAATTCGTTAATTCTTTGGAGCTTCAACAAACATGTTATCTTTAGTTCAAAATGCCTTCAGTAACTGTTGTGGTAGGATCCACCTAATCTGCATAGGTGACTACCAACTATATAAATAATGGTTGGTACCGGAAGACGAGAGAGAGGAATCACGAGATCCAACTAGAGACTCTGATCGACTGCGACTAGTCAACACATTCTCCAGGAACGTCTTCCCAGAAATATACAGAAATACTATATGTACTTATTGTGTACACTTTCTTGTTATAATACATTCTTGTTCTAAGTACATTTTGTGTTGCATTATTATTCCATGCAATAGGCGAGATTCAACAATGAGTCAAGATTCAACAGTAACAATAACAATGTTTTTTTTATTGAAAGTAGTGAATTTATTTTTTTGTAATGTTTTAAACTAAATTAATTTTTTTTATTAGATTTTCTCTATAATACTTGTTTATTGAATTTTTAATGTTGAACCTAGGTACAAAATTGGATTTTTAGAGAAATTCAGCTGACTAAAATTCTTTCATTCATTTATTCAATTGTCACGCATGTCACGGAATAATTGCAATTATTATTGTCTTATGTCAAATAGCTATTAAGGCGTCCACCAAGAGAAAAAGAAGGGAAAAGGGTGAAAAAAGGTTGAGAACCACCGGTCTAAAGTATAAACCTGACCAGTGTTTATCTATAGATTAAAAGATAAGCCTAATGTTTATAATGTAGACTTAAGAATATAGCTAAATAATGTATATTGAAAAACAAAATCTTTATAATACTTGTTTATTGAATTTTTAATGTTGAACCTAGATCATGACCCTGTTAGGCACAAAATTGGATTTTTAGAGAAATTCAGCTGACTAAAATTATTTCATTCATTTATTCAATTGTCACGCATGTCACGGAATAATTACAATTATTAAATTACTTTTAAGTAACATTTACATTATTTAGTAAAAGTAAAAAATTAGGTTAGTTGTACAAAAACAAATAAATACTAATACAGAAATCCCAGTAACTGTGTGAAAAGTTGAAAGAAATAAGAATAAATAATAGATATATAACTTCAAATAAATGTAATTATCATTATCTTTTCTTGAATTCAGAAAGACTTTAACAATGACTGTATTTTCATTGAAAGTTGTTAATTTATTTATTTATTTTTGTAATGTTTTAAAGAATTATTCTAGTTTTTGTTAGATTTCCTCTTTATAATACTTGTTCATTAAATGTTTAATGTTGGAGCTTCATCGTGACCCTGTTCGTCCACAAAATTGTATTTTAGAAAAATTCAGCTGACTAAAATTCTTTCATTCATTCATTCAGTCGTCAAGCATGTCACGGACGCATTTATAGATAGTGGAAGTTTGTCCCCACTGTCACGACCCCACACCCTGCTATAACAAACCTTCGGAAAATAATGTATGTATATAGACATTTATATACATCATGTGTTTTAGAAGCTCAAAAAGAAAATCAAAGTTTTTTAAATATCTAAAACGTTCGATAAACAAAAACACTAAAAATCAAGAGAAATTGCGAAACAGTCGAAGATAAATAAACAAACAAAAATACAGAAAAGTTTGTTAATTTTATAAAAAAAAATTGCAGAAACAAAATATGAAAATATATATCAGAATGTAAGCCTAAAATACTCAGAGATTATGAAGTCATTAATTAACATACAATAAAATCATTTATATTGCCTTTTTGACAATACTGATAATCCATATTAACCTCTCACCCCACCGGTATAATCCAGTTTACACCAAAAATCACCTATCAACCAATCAACACTCTCGTTTCAGCAAGCGAGCCTTCTCATTGGCTCAGACACTTAGAACTGTAACAAGTTCACGCAAAAATGTCTTTTTCCCGCACAGCGCTCTGGAGCCTATTTTCTTGACCGAAACTCTATATATAGAAGAATCTGAATCGACTCAAGCAGTCAGACTTTCACCCCTGGAGAGATGCCAAACTAATCCACGCGAGTCAAAACTTTGACCAACTACACTTTTACCGCGCAAACTTCTCTGACTCAGCAAACAACAACCACGCTCTCTCAGGAACAATTTCTAGCAATTACTTACAATACATAAAAAGTGATATTTACTCACTACTATATAAGTATTCGTAAACAATCAATCAAACAACTAAGTGTACACAACTTCTACCAATTTTGAACAATAACTCAAACAGACTTACGCACACACACTATTGATTGAACTCGCACAAAGGACATTTTTGTACATAACCAAATACTTAGTTTAATTTTACGAACAAATCTTAATAACAGCTTCACACACGCTGAAACTTCACAAAAATACTCTACACAATCTAATTTAACCATCCTCATTTATCCAAAAATATTCAACCCAATTGTATATGTCAATTGTGTATAAATCCATGTTATTGTTACACTTTTAATTATGTTTGTCTTCACTCTGAATTTTCTTGCATGATTTGTTTTCAATATTCCTTTTATCTCTTAATTTGTTGTGGACGAATTTTTAAGAACACCGACATCATAAAATCCTTCTGATAACTAAAATATATTCACCAGTCTGCAACAGTACTAACAACGAAACTAGTAATTGATAAAAATTGAACGTGAGAAGAAAATACCGAATTGGTAAATATAACTTTAGGTAAGCAAAAACAGTAAATAAAAATCATAATAAGCAATACCTACATATATATATATATATATATATATATATATATATATATATATATATATATGTATAACTTCAAATAAATATAATAAACATTATATAATATAAATAAAATAAAATAAATAATATTTGCGAATTATATTAAATCATTACACAGGTTGAATATACTTTATCCAAAATTCCAAAATTTTTTTACGTGCTGACATAACACAAATGGAAAAATGCAGAAGCCGTTGAGAAGATTCCCAGGTGAAGTGCAGTGACCTCATCTGCCCTACACGTAGCCGACGTTGGCGCCAGTTTCTTGTTAGCGATCGTCACAGCAACACCTTCGTTCGTGGATTGCTTACCAAGTGCTTCGTGCTCACTAAAGATATTATTCAAATTGTCAAAAAGCCCAGCATTTATATATTTTTCGTAAGTAGTGATCATGTTTTTTTTGTACACGTACAGAAAGTACAAAACATTATTTTTACGTGAAATCTTAATTTCACCACTTAAAAATCCGTGTGAGAATTTTTAATCTAGTCATTATCTATGTCTATCTTTTCACAAATTTTATTAAATTTTATATAAAAGTACTTTCAGTGTATTTGTTATTTATAAACAAACTACCTTCAAGCTGTGTTTAGAAATGTAAATGGATATTGTGTTTATGCTTGGGTTCCATTTCCAGGATGCCCCATTTTATAGATGCTATATAGAAATTAAATAACCTGTATTTCAAAATCCGAAATAATTTGAAAATTGAAGCACTGCCGTCCCAAGAATTTCGGATAAAGGATTCTTAACCTGTATTACTTTTATGCAATTCATATATATATATATATATATATATATATATATATATATATATATATATATATATATATATATATATATATATGTATATATATATATATATATATATATATATATATATATATATATATATATATATGAGTTAAGAAAAACTTGGTAATCCGTATAGGTAGTCCCAAGGAGGATGAAATCCTGAGAGCTCAATATAAATTCAGAGCTAATAATTTAAAGAAAAACAGACCACTTTAAGGTTTCATGTAATAATTTATTTCACCATAGCCCTTTGAAAGGACGCTGAATCATCAGACATCAATTCCAAAAGGTGAAACGGAAAAAAATGCACACACACACACACACACACACACACACACATATATATATATATATATATAAATATATATATGTGTGTGTGTGTGTTGCTTAAAATTCTCTTGTTTGAGCCTTAAGAACAATAATAGTGTTGATTTTTAATTCCACACTGTCTTCGTCTTGTACATGTGTGAGCGAAGATAGGCACGTTGAAAAGATCTGGAAGATTGTATAGAGTCTATTTTTCAAGTGAAGCAGTCGAATTCTTGGGTTTAGCTGGACTTGAAAAATTCGTGGGTGTTGGCGTACATTGTTAGCCGAAAGCGTTATTTCATTTTTATCATTGATTCTCCTTTTAATGACCGACGACCTGTGATTGTCTGATTTTTGTAAAAGATTCAGAAATGGGGGAAAAGAAATCAGAGATTAAAAAAGGTAAATAATAAAAAAAAATGGAAACTGACTATTTTAGCTATTTGTCTTTCTTTTTTTGTTTGTTCTCCTAAACTTTTTACCTGCTCGAAAGAAATTACTTTCTTACGACCTCGGCAACAGTTTAAATGAAACATTGTAGAGTTTGTTGTTTCCTGTCTGCACAACCTCGTTACCAGAGATTATTTTTGGAACCTGGCTGTGTAGGTTGAGACCAATAACAACGCGATGCACAAAAGAATGGAAAGCACAAGACGGTCGACATCGAAAAGATCAACACAAGAATGGTGAATTCCATAAGCGAATACACTAATTAAAAAAAAAAATCGGTTTAGACATTGACAACTGTTCATAAAAATAAACATTCACGTCGAGAATAAAAAAGTAAACACTTGTGCAGTATCTCTCTTAATACCATGTTCATTCAGGACATAAGCGATAATTGTTCTCCACAGCGTCCTTTTTAATATTTGTAAACTTGGCATTACCTTGACTATTCTCGGTAAAAATTCTTTTTGACTCCTCTATGTTTTTTAATTCAGAGTTTGTTTGCTTGTTTACACAAATAATTGACACTTCAGCCCAGGACATAATTCTACTGGTTCCAAACACCGACTTTTATGGAGGGTATGCTGAAGATTTCTTGACCTGGAAGAGAATGAATTAAAGACATGAAATATAAATGCTATTCCACATCATCACTATATATATCAATATACTTTCCCCAAGTTACACCCAAAAAGAAAAATATATGAGACTCGATAATGTGTGGTAATATTATGAGATCGTGTATTTTAGAAGCTTTAAAAGATTCAGTAACATACTGAATGGTGCAGTTGGGGTTGATTGTTTGGGAATCACATGAAAATCATTTTATTCACACAGAAAAGGGACAAATGACAGAACAAAAGGAGATATTGAGAAAATGGTGAAGACAAATTTAGGTGTTGTTTTGACTAAACCATTTGAACTGTTGAGAAGACCAGATTGGCAGGTAGATCCATATGAAATATTTTTGGGAGTGGGGTTGATTAAGATCTTAGAGTTTTTGCTGGTGTGTAAATAGGTGGTCTTGTTGATGCAATAAGAAGAAATTCCTCTTTTCTTGTCATGTGCTAATTTTTGGTCAGTAGGATGAACTGGTGCAGGATATTATAAAGATACATAAAACCTCCACCCGCCCCCAAATTACCTATTAAAAAAAAATAAAAATAAAAAAAATAAAAAAAATGACCCTTCATTCAAATTTTGTTCGTCCAGAACACGAATGCTGACACTTCACAGATTTTTGTATTGTCTCCTGTTCATAATGTTCTAACCAAAGTTAAATTCAATTAACTATATTATAGAAATACAGCCACGGTAAATCAATGGGTACATAGCCCATTAACCATGGTCTAACGTTCCAGGGAGGTGCTATTATTCGAGTATTACAAAGAATAACATTAATACATTGGGAGCTAGTGCTGAAAAGTTCTCAGTCTGACCAAGAAAAAGTCTGGAAACGAAAATTCAATTTCACATATTCAGCCGGCAGTTAACATATTTGCAATATCGTTTTTCAAGTTTCTTTAAGCTTTTAAAGAATTATTTGATCATTGAAATACTGTTCTAATGCTGGGAATGGCTCTCAAGATTTGGGAGCTAAAACTAGATGGAATAAGAAGCGAGTGAGTAAGATGAGCGGTCTTTGAACTTGGAATCTCTTCAAGGTATCAATCGTCTTAACCTACCGGACGAGCACGTGCGCCGTACTACAAAAAGCAGGGGAAAACTTCCTGGAGCTTCACTTGACATGTGTCGTTCAACGCTTCCTTTAATCGCCACATCAAGTTAGTTTAGGATTCTGCATCAAAGGTTTGACCCTTTTGAGGATGCACAGTCATCAACAAAATCTGTGTCCTTTTAAAAGATAATCATCAAAATAATCCGTAATTTTTCTGATCATTATCATCCTTGATGAATGTCCCCAGGCATTAATATAAGCCTTAATCATTCTGAAGATACTCAACCATTATTAAATTCCGTGATTTCTCTGAATGTCCACAGGGATTAATATAATCCGTGACCATCCTGGAGGAATATAATCCGTGACCTATCTAAAGGTCATCAGCCAACTGCATAATTTGTAACCTTTCTGAAGACTAATTCATCAAAATGATTAGTAACCTTTCTAAGTTGCCCAATTTTTAACATAATCCGTTACGGTTCAGAAAATACTCAAGCGTCAAAATAATACATGACCTTTCTAAAGTTCACCTGTGATAAGTATGAACCGCGACCTTTTTGAAAATTCTCAGTTATCTATATAATTCCTAAACTTTCTGAAGGTGCACAGACAGCAATATAATATCTGACCTTTCTGAAGATTATCAGTCATCAATATAATCCATGACCTTTCCGAAGGTATCAAGTCATCAATATAATCCTTGACTTTCCTGAAGAGGGTCATCAGTTTAATCCATGACCTTTCTGAAGGTATCAAGTCATCAATATAATCCTAGACTTTTCTGAAGATAGTCATCAGTTTAATCCATGACCTTTCTGAAGGTAGCAAGTCATCAATATAATCCTTGACGTTCTTGAAGATAGTCATCAGTTTAATCCATGACCTTTCTGAAGGTATCAAGTCATCAATATAATCCTTGACTTTCCTGAAGATAGTCATCAGTTTAATCCATGACCTTTCTGAAGGTATCAAGTCATCAATATAATCCTTGACTTTCCTGAAGATAGTCATCAGTTTAATCCATGACCTTTCTGAAGGTAGCAAGTCATCAATATAATCCTTGACGTTCTTGAAGATAGTCATCAGTTTAATCCATGACCTTTCTGAAGGTATCAAGTCATCAATATAATCCTTGACTTTCCTGAAGATAGTCATCAGTTTAATCCATGACCTTTCTG
>OZ038502.1:3135249-3170249 GCA_964036315.1 Acanthosepion esculentum | reverse complement strand
CATATGTTTGGCGAGGCGATTCGCGTGAATGTGATTTTGGTGGACCACTCTGCGCGACGGAGAAGCGCACGCACTTAGCTAGTAGTGCCTCCCTCGTGACTCAGGCGGGGTTGCATCGGGCTGTCGGATGTTTGGTCTGTCAAGGTGCGCCTTGGTTACGTCAGCCCGACTGTATGGAAATGAAGAGAAACTTTATGAGAGAATTCGCAAAACAGGGCAAAATAGGATGGAAGAAATAAGAACTGGACAGAAAAACGGGGAAAATATGAAAATCACAAAATAATGATTGGAAGTTGATTCCTTTAAATGAACTATTGTAATTTGCTAATGATCTCGGAAAAGAAAAGTTACCCCAAGGAATAAACATTAATTCTATTTCGAGAAAAGAGAACTAGATTGAAGTTTTGGCCGGTAAAAAAACCCCCACAGTACTCTATTTGAAGCAAGTGAAGAGGTATAAAAATAAGTGCGCTAAATATGCAACGTAAATCTCATCCGAATGAAAGAAATGAGATAAGAACAGCAACGAAAAAACAAAAGTAATGAAAAAAAAAAAAAAGAAGAAAAAATAAACAAAGGAAGGGGAGATAGGAGAAAAAGAAAAACATTTTATAAGCAAAATATTTTGTAAAAAAGGAAAAATGGAGACATCAACGAAGCCTATAGAAAGAAAGAAAAACGGCATCAGTTGAAGAAATGAGCGAATTGTGGAATAAAATATGGAGAATTGAAAATAATACTAAAATAATTCTAAGAATGGCCCTGAATGGATTAAGAACTCTAAACAGAAGTGACGAAATGATCTGATAGATAATCAGAAAAGGAATAACACAGACTAAAAGAATAAAGAGAATCTGTCAAGATAAAAAAATGGAAATTCCTTCGAATACATAAGGTAGCTAACTTCTGGTGAAATGTTTTTGCCATTTATGCACAAACCAATATCACATCTGTTTTCTAATGCTATCAATAAACCAAAACGAAAATACTGAATTGCTAAGGCAAGACGTGACTTATTTTGAATCCCTAAAGCTTATGGCACTACCAACAAAAGAAATTGACAATTGGAAAAAAATGACATCTTTTCCCGCAGTATACAAAACACTCACATCGATTTTAAGTAAAAGAATAGACCCGTTCTTTGAAACTGATATCATAAAATGTTGCCAAAAATTTCTTACAGCAGAAAAAATTATTTGCTGAATAATAGCATGTTGGGAAACTGGCTTTCGAAAAATAAGGATTTAACAATTGTATGAATAGACTACATATATATATATATATATATATATATATATATATATATATATATATATATATATATATATGAAGAAAAAAGGAAAACTTATCTCAGCCGACGCGTTTCGTCCTCTCAGGGACTTTATCAAGGCAAATGCAAGGATTTTATTTTTTAACAAGTATTTATATAGAAGATCAAACGTTATTGTTTTTTCAAGATTTTTAAACTTAAGAACACTCATAAATATTCATCAGGTCAGCCGAATAGTAAGACAAACTATGGAAGACCACAAGTTACACAATTCAATGTCTAAGGGAGTAAATAATGTTCTTGAAATTTTTTAATGCAAATTAACATTTAAATTATTTTAGTTTGGGATTAATTCATGTGTTATACGAGGGTCATTCAATAAATAAGTTGGATTTTTCCGTATAAGGACTTCTGATACAGATAGAAGCTTACTGTTTTTTTTTTTTTGTTTTACTTCTTTTTCACATGGATTTAATTTTACTTTTGCAGATTAAAAAAAAAACTCTGAGAGTTTTGGCGATTAACAAAGATGGCCGACCAAGAAGCATGCTCCAGGATTGAACAGCGGTCAGTTATCAAGTTTTTGGTTGCTGAAGAGTGAATACCAGTTGAAATTCATAGGAGAATGTCAACTGTGTATGGTGCCACATGTTTCAGCCAAAAAAATGTCTACAAGTGGGCTAAATTGTTTAAAGAAGGACGGGGCAGTGTTGAGGATGAAGACAGGCCTGGGGGGCCTACAGAAGTGAGGTCTCCTGAGGTGATCGAATCAGTCAATGACCTCATTCAGTCTGACAGAAGGGTGACAGTGGATGACATTGCAAGACTTTGAGCTTATCTGTTGGGACAAACGCAGGGGTCATCAGTCAGAAGGAGTCATCTTGCATCATGACAACGCAAGGCTTCACACAGCAGCCCAAACGGTGCAGACCATCAACGAGCTGGGCTGGGAACTGCTCCCTCATCCCCCTTACAGCCCGGACCTTGCCCCTTCAGACTTTCACCTGTTTGGTCCCTTGAAAGCGTTCACGAGAGGCACGAAGTTTAAAAGTGACGATGAAGTCAAAAGTGTTGTGAGCGACTGGCTGAGACATCAGTCCAAAGATTTTTACGCTGAGGGAATACGGAAGTTTGTGCACAGATGGAAAAAGTGTGTGACAGTGCTGGGAGATACCATTGAAAAAAAAGTAAGCTTCTATCTTTATGAGAAGTCCTTATACCGAAAAATTCACCTTATTTATTGAATGACCCTCGTATATTTTAAATAACATGAAGTTATTTTTCAAAAAAATATTTTACCCCAATCTAGTAGCACGTTTAAATTCATGTAGTCGCGGCACTAGGGAAAAAAAAGCCTGTCAGAATAGTTGCCATGAAAATATTTGTAGAAAAGACAGAGGGAAGCCACGTCACGTCAGTGAGATGCCAAGGTTCGGTTACATTACAGATGATTCTTTGGATTTTGTCAAGAACCTCGAGAGGAACTGAAGGAGCACCAGACCAGATATGGCAACAGTATTCAATGGTAATCAATGGTTTGTAAAGGTCGAATCTAACGAGAAAAATAATTCATACATTACTCTTCTGTTAACTTAGAACACACCTAGCCACAGGCCACATTAGTGCGTCAGGACGTACATATTAAGAAAACGCTTTCCTGGTGGATTAAATTCTGAGTTCAATCCCTGGCCAAGGTAGTGTAACAATAACTGAGCATTACAAAATAAGAACTAGACAATATATTCCTTGACATGGTCAGTGGAACAAAATCAACCGACCACCCCGTAGATTAGTGTTCAGTTCGAAATTCTCCTTAGGTTATCCGGATCGACAAGTACTTGATGAAGGCTGGAGGGGGGTGCACAACGTTATGGTGACAACAACAAAGATGAGGAGAATAGACATTCTATTTGAAGGGCAAAAATGAGAATAATAATAGGAATGGATTCCTAATTGTAGAAAACAGTTGATTGTAAATAATCTGTGAAAGTTACAGTTGTATGTGGACTCTAAAAATGAACATTTTAAAACAGTATATATTCGTACAGTATATACAAAATATATAAAAACAAAGGGATGGTGAGGAGAGGAAGGATAAGGAAAAAGAAATATTATTCACTTTAAAATTCTTGATTAAAAAACATTTAAAAAACAACAAAGCTAACCGGTTATCGCTCTTCAGAGTTCAATCGAAGATAAAACATATAAATACGTGAAAAAAAAAAACGATTAAAATCATAGAGAAGAGGAGTAAATCTAGGAAATTATCTGCACTATGAATCACAGATTGCGCTTATAGAAAGAAGCTTTCTTAGATTTAATATATAGGCTTTCAGACAATTTCAAATGGTAAGCAAAATGTGTTCTGCTGATAAACATGAAAAGAAATCTCTCGTAAAATATGCAACACAAATCAAATTATTTGTTGTTCTTTTCTGCAATCGCAGGACAGGACGTATTAGCGATCGTATTTTTATATTGTCCGTGACGGATCTTAGCTGATACGTGTAGTGGTATATCTCCATTTTCTGATTAGTTCTGCCAATATATTCAGAATTTTACTGACTTTTAAAATCATAAATCACCGAACTAACATGAATGCATTTCCACTGTTTCAATTGTAAAATGTTTAAAATAATCAGAATATGCCTGGCTTGTTTCTTATTATTTTCGGCGGGTGAATAAGAAGAATTCCGGTCATCAAAATGCCAGCCTTCTGGGAAATGATAGAATATTCTGCAGTAAGAAATGCAATATGTTTGCTGTAAGTCGGCCACAATCTTAACAACATAAGATACGCAGATGACACAGTACTGATAGCAGACACAGAAAAGAAATCACAAAATCTCCTACAGAAGTAAGCGACGGAGAGTGTGAAGAAGGGACTAAGCATAAACTACAAGAAAACAGAATGCATGGTCATCAGTAAAAGGATGAGCCCGAAATGCGATTTGCAGGTCGGGAACACTAGAATCAAACAGACGCGGAAGTTTAAATATCTGGGAAGTGTTTTGAGAGAGGACAGTAAGTGCGACACTGAGATCCGTAGACGTATTGGGATGGCCAAGATTCATTCCAAAAGCTGGACAGAGTATCGTGAGACAGGAGGATTTCTTTGGTAACGAAGAATAGAATACTGAGCCGTTAAGTGGCATCTGTCCTTCTTTATGGCAGCGAATGTTAGACGATTTCCTCAAAGATGAAGAAGAGACTCGAGGCGACGGAGATGTGGTTCTACAGAAGGATGCTGTTGTGGATTCCGGGAATGGGAATCCTGCACAAATAAATAACAACGCCAGTAATTGAGATAGAAAAATAAGTGTATTAAACGTAAGAATACAGACTTGAAGTGAAGATTAGTAGTCCAGGAATGCGGGTTAGTAGAAAGTATATGTACAAGTCTCTGTAAGTGAAGCAGTAATTCTCTCTCTCTCTCTCTCTCTCTCTCTGGACTCTACGTATCTCAACCTTGTCTCAACGTATCTTTTTGTATCTCCAACTCTGTCAGTATACTTTAGACGAGTCCATCTTGTGTAAAAGGGGAGAGCCCCACAACAGATGCTAAGGATATCATGAACCGAGCGTTTGAGCAACGATGAGGTATTGGAGAGGTTGCAAACAAAGAGGGGGCTTTTACTTAACATCAGGAAGAGGCAGCTGACGTTTCTGGGACGCATAATGAGGAAGGAGGGCCTGGAGAATCTGATACTCACGGGTCGAATAGAGGGAAAGAGAGACAAGTGAATACAACGCGGTGGCAAAGGGAGGAACTTGTTGAGAGTTGCAAGGGATAGAGGGAGGTGGAGAGCGATGATTGCCTACGTCCTGAAAGGAAAAGGGACATAAAAAGAAAAGAAACATTATTTAATTATTATTAGGATTTAAGCACAGAATTGTGTGAATTTTACTTAAAATTGATTTTATCCTATTTCAGAAACATGTCTATGAGATCCGAAATTCCCTGATAATGAAGGGATTATTAATAATGAGGAATGAAGACAGAATACAGAAAGAATAGCGATATCATAAATTTATAACAGTCTAGGCGATTTCTTTTGAGATTTTGCTTTTATATGCTAGATATTTTTACATCTGTATTTTAATGTTAATATATGATTGATTTAATGTGTCATATTCACGTCACCTTTGAAGTGAAAAACATAAGTAAACTAATTTGATTTGTCGATGTTTGAATAAACATAATATCTATCGATCGTCTCTCGTCAAAGTTCACAAAGGCAATTAATTGGTTCGATGCAAGCGAATGTCTACAATGAAAGCAATTCTGCGGCTTTTGGTTGCCTTTCTTCTAAAATCGCTGATTGCACTCTTTAATGTCGCTGATTAAAATGAAAAACAAATCTGTTTCTATCTATCTATTAATATATCTCGGTTATTTTCAGTCTAATTTTCTTTTTTTTTCTTTTTTTCTCGATCTATTTCTATTTGTTTATGTGATTTTCAATGTTTCCTTCTTTCTTTCTTACTCTGTTTAATTCTATCTATATATCTAATTTTCTTTCTTCCTTTTTTCTCCTATTTCTTTCTTTCTTTCTTTCTTTCTTTCTTTCATTCTTTGACTATTTCTATCTATTAATCGAATCTTTATCTATCTATCTATCTATCTATCTATCTATCTATCTATCTATCTATCTATCTATCTATCTATCTATCTATCTATCTCAGTCCTTTTCATATCTATCTATCTATCTATCTATCTATCTATCTATCTATCTATCTATCTATCTATCTATCTATCTCAGTCCTCTTCATATCTATCTATCTCAGTCCTCTTCATATCTATCTATCTATCTATCTATCTATCTATCTATCTATCTATCCCAGTCTATTTCACGTTATTTCAATTAATTTCAGTCGCAATGGTTAGTGAATACTGAATAGTGAGTTCAATCCTCACTGGGTGCTCTATAATCTGTGGCCGTATGCCCAAATTAAGCTACACTTACTATGTTAGGACACCAGAGCGTGGGACCATCAAATAGTCTAGTTGATCATTAGTAGTGAGTTCAGTTCTCAATGAGTGCCGTATAATTGTGGCCTTGTGCCAAACTTTGATATGCACAATATTTTTTAAATGTCATGACTCTTTAGGCCATTTGTAATCATAGCTCTCCACGATTCTCTTTCCTTGTTATTTTCCCGTTGCCTTCTTCACGGTTTTCTAGATTAGTTGCCACCCAAGGTTAAGAAAATTCAGCCAACCCCGCTATTTAACTCATAGCTGTAGGAGAAGAGATATATTCATGCCTTTTCCAAGGGCATTAGTGCGAGAATAAAGTCAACAAAGCGGCTCGCCGATTTTACCTTCCAGACACGTTAACCGTTACACTATGATGGGCCATAAGTATGTTGTATAACAACAAATAGATACATAGTTGATCCCCAATACAAGAGCAGCTGAAAGATTCTCAGGCCAACAACTTTTTTTAAACTTTGATTTTGGATTATTTGATAAGTATTTAGAAAGTACGATTATTGTTTGGTGTTAGAATTGGTGAAGATTACACTCAACAATCCTTAACTCGTATTTGTTAATGTGCGGGTGGTGTAATAGATAGCAGTTGGTAATTTGAAATTCGCGCGCCGGGTTCGAATTCCAGTTGAGCTCATTAGATTCACTTTTGAAAATACCCTCCATCTCTTCTTTCCTAAGCTATGAGTTAAATAGTAGGGTAGACTGATTTTTTCTGGCTTTGAGTGGCAGCTAGTTTAGTCTAATCTAAATTCAAAACCATGGAGAAGGCTATCTTTCCAAAGATTGTAGCTGTGGTTGGCAGCCAGTCTATGAGGAGGACACATCTGAATTCAAAGCCGGACAACAAGGTAGACGACATGGATGCCACACCCCTGCCAGGGTTACGGTGAAGACGTCTGCAATAAGGATGTTGGATATGAGTAATGGCGGAATCTAAGAGACTAGATTTGGTATTGAACTGGCAATAACTTCATACTTCACAATGAATGAAACCGAGTTATTCCGAGTCAGATGGTAACTGAGTACTGATTTTTGTCTCCTAATATATGCGCAATCGAAACCTCCTATGATAAAGTACATAACATCAGGAAGACTGTACTCTTGTAGAGCCTATTTGCTGAAGTAACACTCGAATATTATATAAAGAGGAAGAAGGATTCCATGTTATGTGCGAAATACAACATTTACATAGAACTGTAAGACAAAATCCAAGTTGCCCACGTTGCCAAGTAAGTTATCAGACATTAGGAAAAATAAACAAGGAGAAATACTAATAAAGAAAAACAAAATCTGACTTGAACGTTACAACGTTTCACCAGAGATATCCATGTTGTGACGGTATCTCTCGAGCCATAAGAAATATTGAAAATGACGTCTGTCTAAGCTGAGTGTTCGTTGTATTTTGCCGTTCTTACAGAGTTTTACATGACATTTTGCATGTAAAGAGAGATAATTATTCTGTAGCCCAACATTCAACACCTCCTGAGTATGACGATAGATTACATCCAGCAGCAAGGCCTCTGATTGGGTGATTGGAAATTTTGAGAAGCATCGTACCACCTCTTAACTGCTGTTGTTCCCAGGTGCACTCTGACCCGGGGTGGTAGCACCTGTTAGGGTCACAACTATGGGCAAATAGTTCACCCACAAATTGGGGTAAAAAACTATGAAAGTACAAATATTTTTGTAGTAAAATTACCAATAATACATTTTCATAGTAAAAAAAAAAAAATTAATAGCAACAAATTTTTTTTTGATTTACCAAAAATGCATTTTCGTAAAAGAAATTACGAACGCCCCCAAGAAAATTATATTTTGGCATTAAATGACCCATAAAGGGTTGATATGCTGCTAAATAAACAAACAAACAAACCTAACATTCAATATTCCTTGCATATACTGGAGAGTGTTTATGTCATTGATTTGAAATAACTCTGAAGGTGTATTTCAGTAGGTGAAAAACTGATCCCGCTTCGTGTCTAAACACCTCTCCTCTTTAAATCGAATTTTGAAGCGCCTATGTAAGGCTAAAGGATATTATAAAAAATAGAAAGGGACTCAAGACAAGAATGTGTCTTCTTACCAGATTTATTCCTACATTCAGTGAAGCCATCCTGAGAGAATTAGAAGTCCTACCGGGATTCACTATTGGCGGACACAATCTTAACAATATTAGATCTGCAGAGAACACAGTTTTGTTATCAGAAACAGAAAAGAAACGGCAGGAATTCCAAGAGGAGATAGTAAAGGAAAGAGAGAAGAAAGGACTAAACATCAATTTTAAGAAGACAATGTATGAGTGGCAGTGAAAGGAACAGCACAACATGCAAATTAGGATTTCGAGACTCCAAAATCAGGCAAATACGAATATTTAAATATCTGTAAACATTTTAATGAAAAAGGTGGCACCGAAATCTGAAGTTGCATTGGAATAGCAAAATATGCTTCCCAAAAGGTAAGCAAAGTATTAAGATACAGGAGAATTTCGTTAACAAAGAGTGCTGAACAGTTATGTAATATCGGTTCTCCTATAGGATAACAAGTGTAGGAAAATCTAGTAGATGAAGAAAAGACCCGAGGAAATAAAAATGGGGCCCTACAGAAGGATGTTGAGAATATCATGGATTGAACAGGTGAGTAATGAATATAAGTCAAAGAAAATGGATACAAAAATAAACTCGGAGCATAAAGGAGACAATTAAATTTTCTTTGGTTCATGATGAGGAAAGAGGGCTTAGAGAACTTGCCACTCATACGACACAAGGAAGCAGCAAATAACTTTTATAATAAGCTTATGTAACTGGTTTACAGAACAGGGATCTGGAGGCGTATCAAAAAGACAAATCTTACTAAGAGCTACGAAGAAAAGGGAGTTGGAGAGTCATGAACGAAAGAAGAAACATTTGAGTGAGTATCGCTTTACTTATATATATATATATATATATATATATATATATATATATATATATATATATATATATATATTTATTTATTTATTTATTTATTATAATTTTATCATATAGACAAAACCATTTTAATCAAGTCTTCGGTTTTTGTGACTAGATTTTGAAGGTACTCCCGTTTGTCTGGGATGGGAATATTCTTCAGCGAAATGCCGAAATCGATTTTGTCCATGTTTTTAGTTTGAATCGTTAGCAACAGTGCTCAACAGTAATAGGAGCGAGATATCCGATGCGATGAGAACGAAAGTAATAGATAAATTCCAACGTTCGCAGCGTTAATTCAAAAACCAAAACCGAAGACTTGAGTAAAATGGTTTTGTCTATATGATAAAATTATAATAAATAAATAATTAACGTTCTACTATCTGTATCGAGCTCTTTTTTGAATCAACGCTGCGAACGTTGGAATTTATATATTACTTTCGTTCTCATCGCATCGGATATATATATATATATATATATATATATATATATATATATATATATATATATATATATATATATATATATATATAAGGAGAAGTTATAGTAGTTCCAACGAGAGAAAAGTGTGCATATTAAAAAGAAGAGAGAAACCGCAAACGTTTTTGGTTGTAATGTGGATTAAAAAAAAATATTATGCTTTATTGTCCATAATTTTGCTACAGGTGTTTCCGGTCTCGCGACCGTCATCAGGCAAAGAGTGGAGATTTCCACATATTGTTAAAACTAATTAATTTTTTCTTCATGTTTTTCCATGTTAAATATTCTCGATATATCATTTCAAGAAAGACGTTTGGATCACTAACACAAAAAAGAGAATGTCTCTTATCGATGATATAGTCTTGACATGTGCTATATTTATGGGATAAAGTGCTCAATATCAGAGATAGAGTGTGTGTAAATATAAAAGTGAACATAGAAGTCAACACTTACAGGCGATAGTCTGTTTTACGCTAGATGTAATCGTCAGGTCACGAGTGCTGTTATTTTTCTCGGCTATTTATATATAAGGGTCAGTGGTGCATTGTGGGTAGTCTATTTTGGTGGTTATTTTACCGGAAGTCGTTTATTTGTTTGTTTATTTATTTGGGTTAAATTATTTTCCTTCTTTTTATTTATTTTTTATTATATATTTAGTTATATTTTGATTTTAATTTAGATCAGTGTTTTTATTCACGCAGTAAAAATGTGTTTATATAGCCTATTTAATAGTTTTGTTTTGTTTGGGAAGATAATTAAAGCTATTTGTTCAATTTTGGGGTTGATTGTTGTAGTTTGTTCTAACTATTATTTTGGCTGGAACAGTTTTTAATTTGTTTATTACTTCATGTATTTATTTGGATTGATTATCTTTATTTGTTTTTTCTAACGGCTAATTTGTATAGCTATCGGTTTATATATAGTTTATTTATATATTTGGATGCATTTAGATCAATTTATTTTAATTGTTATTATTTATATGTTACACTGTATATTTTCTCTTTTTTGTTTTCGATTTTTAATTAACGTATTGTATTATTTTTAATTTATATTCATTTGTTTTTGTCGTTATATAACAGTTATAGCATATATATATATATATATATATATATATATATATATATGTATATATATATATATGTATATGTATATATATATATATATGTATATATATATATATATATATATATATATATATATATATATATATATATATATATATGTATATATATATATATATATGTATATATGTATATATATATATATATATGTGTGTGTGTGTGTGTGTGTGTGTGTGTGTGTGTGTGTGTGTGTGTGTGTGCCAGGACATTTGTAGCTCTGTTTCTTTGTTATCAACATTTTTTGTACATTCAATTCGCCGTAATACTTCCTTATTTATGACATGCTCTGGCCATGGCAATGCCAACATTCACTAATAGAACCCCATCTCGATCTCTTGCAATCATTTTCTTATTTAACTTCTCCTTAACTGCTCAGCACATAATGGCAAATAAGAGAGAAAAAAATACGCAATTTCAAATGAATTAAAAATAAATTCTAAAAAATTTCAAGTCAATAAATTTCGTATAATAATCTTTCCAATGTAAATTCAGAACAATTAATTGACTAATGTAAATTGCTTCTTACAACTTCTACAACCGGGGATTTTATTTGTTCAGCCAAATACTTTAATAAAAAAAGAAGACATGAATCACGGGATAACATCTATTTAGGTATCATTGAAAAATGTTACATTAAAACGACAGACAAAACACGTATTTTTTTTTCTTATTACATTTTCCTGTTTGTGCAGAAAAGAGTGCATATATATTCGTTCAATGAAAGGTAGACATTTTCTGAATGTTAGCGGTGGATTGTTCACGGAGGGCTTCTGGCCATCGTCAAGATCCCGGGATAAGTAGACATATCATCTGTCACATATTCAAACATTTTTCAAACTCGGTGTCATATTTTGTGATGAGGTCGGGGACATGTGACTGATTCCTTATTTGTTAAGCGTATCGGATCGCCGAACGGATTTTAATCCGAACTTCCAAAGTTGAAGAAGATTTTGGTATCTTGCCAAAATTTGATCTCGTAATTAAGCCTTCTGTTAGGGTCTTATAGAGAAACGAGTTCTGTAGGTGGGGGCACTTTTACAAATATATATATATATATATATATATATATATGGTAAAGATATAGTTTTAAGTTATGCCATATTTATAGGTTAAAGTGTTCAATAGAGGACATAGATTGAAGATCGCTTTTAAGCATAAAACAGCTGTCGATATATATATATATATATATATATATATATATAATATATATATATATATATATATATATATATATATATATCACACACACGAATTCATTCACTAGCTCAGTCACTAAATCTAAACTACAGACGAACGTTCGTTTTCTTCACCAAGACATTCATTTCTGTAGTTTACTGCTACCAGCAAGCAGAGACATTTTTTCTCCCCCGATGATGGCCATGTTGGTCGAAACTAGTCGAGGAATATAAATGAAATAATAATAATAAAAGCATAAGAATATTAATGTACAACCCAGTATGTCTGAAGATTTTAACTGATTTTTCTAATATTTTTTATCGTTCAAAATATATATATGCATATATATAAAAAGAGAGCGAGTGTCCATAAAGTTCATGTGCACTTTAAAAAAATTATATCTTTATTTGTATTTACGATAGAAATAATCTGTAAAAAATGTTATAAAGTTTAATGTACCTAGTTTTAAGTATACCTAAAATAACTACTCAGGTATTACTGTAAATCAGTTGGCAAATGTTTTCTGTGAACTGCAAAATCGTATTAGCCTTTGTATTGCTAATGATGGAGGACATGTGGAAACTTAAATAAAATTTCAATAAAACTTTAAAAAATATAGATTTACTTCTTTCTAATCCTTTTTACAAATTATTTCTATCGCAAATACAAATAAAGTTATAAATTTTTGAAAGTGCACACCAACTTTATGGACACCCTATATATATATATATATATATATATATATATATATATATATATATATATGTGGGTGGGGGTTCGTACATGTGTGTGAATAAAAACAAAAAACTTATTCATATTGTCTTTTTACAGATATTTTATAAAATTTTTCCCTCACCCCCCCACACGCACATATATATATATATATATATATATATATAAGCTTATAATATCTCACTATTCACTCTTTTCATATCTGTTCTGGCAGATATCGAAATTAAATCCGAGACATAAAAACACACATACATAAATGCGTATATATATATATATATATATTTATATATATTTGTGCGTGTGTTTGTGTCTATGTGTATGTACGTGCGTCTGTGTCTATGTGTGTGTGTGTGTGTGTAGACAGTGAAAATGAGAAGTAGGTAGATTTCTGTCGTAAAATGTAGGTGTGGCGTGTTCGGCTTGTTTCGATGTTGTACCCCGTGTGCGTCCGCGTGTCTTTGCAATGTCCACAGCTAATTTAGCGGAACTCTTCCAATCCTAGAAGACAAATTGCCGTCTTGTGTTTATGCAGAGAAAACAACCTCGACTGATTTCGCGAGATGCTCCGAAGGAAAGAGAGAGAGATAGAGAGGAGAGATAGAGTGGGAAAGACATAAACAGAAGAAGAAAGAAATAAATAAAGAAAGAAAGAAACGAAAGAAAGAAACGAATCTGTGTTAAGGCTCATTGCGTTTGAATATAGAGTAAGAAAAAAGAGAAGGAAGACAATGGCACTGAACAATAATGGGAGTAAGATATATATATATATATATACATATATATATATACATATATATATATATACATATATATATATATATATATATATATATACATATATATATATACATATATATATATACATATATATATATATACATATATATATATATACATATATATATATATATATATATATATATATATATATATATATATATATATATATATATATATATATATATAAATAAAAAGTGTACATAGAAGTCAACACTTAGAGGTCTGTTTCATGTTAGATGGCCCGACGATTGCATCTAGCATGAAACAGACTGTCGCCTCTAAGTGTTGACTTTATATTTACACACGCTCTATCTCTGATATTCAGCACTTTATCCCATAAATATAGCACACTTTAAGACTATATTTCTTCATATATATATATATATATATATATATATATACAATAGAAATTGTTAGACGGATTTGATAATTATAATTAAGTAATTCATTGAGTCTGAAAGAAACCTCAACAGCATGCAGACATCACTGGACGGACGTTTCGCCCTACATTTGGGACTCATCAGCAGTACGCATCCACTACCGAGAATTGAAACCCTGACAGTTGAGTTATCAAGCAAACGTTATACCAACTGTTCCTCTCCCCCTCTCTCTCTCTATCTCTCTCTCTCTCTCTCTCTCTCTCTCTCTCTCTATATATATATATATATATATATATATATATATATATATGAAGAAGAAGAAAAGAAACGCCATATTTGAGAGAGAATAGAATGTGAAGGATAGAGGATTGAATTAAGGAAAGAGAGAGAGAGAGATTTGGAGACGGGAAAAATCGTGTGGGAGGGTAGAATGAGATAGAAAGGGGAGTCGTTTGAGAGTCGAGTGCCCAGAAGAATGAGCAAAAGAGAGAATACTAGAAATGAAAAGAGGTGGGGAGGGGTTATAGAAATGAAGAGAAAAAGGAATAAAAATGTATTGGAAGAAATTGAAGAGAAACACGCAATGGAGTTTCCATATTGGAGAGGTGACGATCAAAAGGTTAAGAGAGTGATAAGTAAAGAGAAGTAAAGAGAACAAGTACAAAGAGAGAGAGGAGAGAGAGAGAGAGAGAGAGAGAGAGAGAGAGAGAGAGAGAGAGATGGGGGAATGAATAAAGAGAGGGTATAAAACAGAAAGAAGTATAGAGGAAAGGTAAAACTACACACTGAGAGAAAGAGCTTAAAATATAAAGAAAGAAAAATGAAAACTGTAGAGAGAGAGAGAGAGAGAGAGAAAGAGAAAGAAAGAAAAGAGAGCATATTTCAGAGAGAGAGAGAGAAAGAAAGAAAAGAGAGCACATTTCAGAGAGAGAGAGAGAGAGAGAGAGAGAAATAGAAAAGAGTTAAATATGCAGAGAAAAAGAGCTTAAATTGAAGAGGTCGTAAGGAAACGAAAACTTACAGAGAAAAAAAGAGAGCTTAAAATGAGAGAAATAGAAAAAGAAAAGAAATACAGAGAGGATTAAAGAGAGAGAAATATAACGCAAAAAGAATACTACAGAGAAAGAGAGGGCGAGGGGGAGATGAAAGGGAGAGAGACAGAAAGAAAAGAACTACAGAGAACGAGAGAGAGAGAGAGAGAGTGAGAGAGCGATAGGCGTATTTAGATATAAAGAGAATCAAAAGAGAAGATATATAGAGAAAGAGAGAGAGAGGGTGGAATTAAAATAGATAGAAACAGAAAGAAAAGAGAACTATAGATAATGAAAGAGCGAGTGTGGGGGAGATGAAAGCGAGAGAGAGAAACAGAAAGAAAAGAGAGCAACTAAAGAGAACGAGAGAGAGAGGAGAAACGCAAGAGAGAGATTAAAGAGCTATAAATAGAATGAAAAGTGAAAAATGACGAAGAAACAGAACAAAGTAAAGAGGGAAGAAAGAGGCGAGAAAGAAAGAAGAAAGGAAATGAGAGAGGGGCATGAAGGAACGCTAAAAAGAAAAGAAAGAACGGAAAGCGATGGATAAGAAAAACCTGCAACTGATGTTAAAGAGAAAAGTCGCTGTTTTAATGGCGTATACTTACGTGATTTGATTTACAATTCAGACGTGATTCACGAAACTTGGTTTCTTTACATAGCGAAGGACAAGGTTTATTCTGGTTTGGACCAATGATCACAACCGCCCAAGTGTGCCCGACAGAGGACCAACAGTAAAGCAATAGCGAGCAAATAAGGAAATCATTTGCTTGTGGCGCGAGATCCATTCTCGCCGCGCGTTCTCAGTTCGTGGCTTTACTGACATGAGATCTATTTAATGGAATCTCTTGTGGCAGACGCAGTTGCGTATTTCTCACCTATTCATTTGAATAGGACAGCTTTTGAAAAGTATTTTTGGGGTGCAGAACAAATCAAAACCGCCGACTCAACACCGCCGATTGAGCGCAGGAACAACTCAGAACCGAGACAACTCAGCACCAGAAAATATAACTTTTTTTTATAACCGAAGAAAAGTAATTTATTAAGGATTAAAATCTTAATTAGTGAATATTTTTTACTTTATTAAAAAATGAATTTCTTTTCGATTTACTTTATTAAAGATAATTTAAAAAATATCCACTAATTAAGGCTTTAATCCTTATTTGTTCGATTATAAAAAAGGTTATGATTTTCTGGTGCTGAGTTGTTTCACTCCTGACTTGTTCCGGGCCCCATTCGGCGGTCTTCAATCGACCGTGTTGAGTTGTTCCTCCCCAGTATTTTTGACCGTAGATAGTGTATAATCATTTCCACCTCTTTGAATATAACATCTTGTGTTTATTAACCAAGAAAGCGTAAAAAATGTTTCTTTTCATTGAAAGATATTTGCATCTAAGGATGATTGTTTTTCGTTCAAAGAGAAATTTTCTTTTCTCTGACCTTTCTTCAAATTATACACAATTTCTTTTTCTATTTACAGGATAAAAATAGATTCTTTTGGAAAGTTAATGCTCAACTAAAACTTTGACAATAGTTTTCGAGACTAAATCACGAGGTGTGACAATGTCATTTCTGGAATGGTCCCTTGCTTATTTGGTCGCTGTTAGCTGGTGTCACCTCCAAATTACAACCATTTTGAAACTATGCACTTCACGAGAAATTGATACCATTTTCTTTCTGTTTCTCTCCCTTTTTATCACCTCCTTCTTGGAATTTGTTGTCCGCAATAATTTTCAGTAATGAAGTCTCGTGCTGCTCGATGTCGGGGATGTCAGCATATTCATTTTCCTTTCATCGCATCTTTTAGTTCTTGAAAAAGCCAAAAATCACAGGGTGATAATTTGGGTTTATAAGGCGAATGATGCACTTTTGTAATTGATTTCTAAGCCGGAAACTCATGAACTCTTAACGCATTATGGGCAGGATTGAAATGGTCTGTGAGGCCAGAAATGGACTTTTGTGAACTTTTACTTCTATATCATGTTGGAACATTGGTTCTCGTTCAGTCACCAAAGTTAAGCAACTGAGAGACTGGCCAGTATCTAGATTTGCTATATGCCCCTACCAACACACATTGAATCAGAGCAGCAGAACAGTGTCCCCTTTTCTTTCCATAAACGGCAAAGAGAAAGATCTGGGAAAGGCCCAGGCCCACCAAAGGATTAACGCCCAGCAGGTTGATTATGAAGAAAAATGACCCTTGTAACCGTTTCGGCACTTCCAGATAAATATTACTTTGTTAGATCTGTTTTTGGCTGGCCACCTTTTACGCCATCATGCATATTTTCTTCCCCTTTGTCATAGCATGTTTACCATAAGCATTTCTATTGGGATTAACGTTTCAATCGCATTTTTATCAAACTGCGCAAAATTTGATGTTAAACAATAGCTCCAAATTCTTTTCAATTATTTCCTGCTACCAGTATAGCATGAACACATTGAACTTTCTCTACTGTTCGGCAACGAATGACTCACCTAGTCTGTATCTCAAGAAAGCAGAAACGTTACTTCTGTTGCGGGAATTAAAGTGTCACAATTTGTATGCAGCCTCGATTTGGCTGAAGTCGACTTGACGGAGTTCTGAAGAGCATAAATAATTGTTTTATACATGAAGAATTTAGCTTCGTATTTTCATCCGACGTTAATAACACGGCTTTAAACGAATTTCACGCTTGGACTTGAGATATTTAAATCATAAAATGCATGCAATAACTGACCAATAAAAATTGGATAAATGGTCTCCGTCTTAAGAAATCAAATATTAGAACATATACCCCCACGGACAGACGTTGTCGTGCACGAAAATATTTACCCCGTCTTAATATTTCAGCGGTTATTTCGACGTGGTGTAATGGTTAACAAACTTGTCTCTCTAGATCAATTACGACTGAAAAGTGGGTTCGATTCCTTACTGGGTGTTCCACACTTTCGGCTTTGTGCCACATATAAGCCAAGCTTAGAAAATCATTAAATAAAAGCTTTGGTTGAGTGATCCAGAAAGTGAATTGATCCAAAGAGTTGCGGCCACTTGTAGAGTTAAGTTACTAGAGGGGAATTAACTGATATTTAGATATCCAAATGCATGACACATGGAATTAATATCACCTGAAGAAAGCCGGAGCGTACAACGGCCGAATACAGCAATTTCAAACAATATATATATATATATATATATATATATATATATATATATATATATATATATATGGGGGGGGGGTCATTCGCAGACAGTACTGTTTCGCAGCTCTTCAGTGCGATTAGACATCCGAATGCCTCAAGCCTGGATCGAAATCCAACCGATTTGGTGTCAGTCAGAGATTCAATCACTAAGCCATCTTCACTCGACAGAATGAATTAGACAAATCTAGCGTATTATTTTTATAAACGCCAAGCAACCATAGTGCTCCATTCATTTTACTGAAGAGCTTCGCATTTACGCAGGTGACCGTTGTTTTTAGAATTAGCTTGTCATTCAACAGTGCTCAGTTGGAGATATATTTTCAAGAGCTAAATTATGTCATTCGCAGACAGTACTGTTTCGCTGTATCAGTGATCCTCAGTGCGACTAGACAACCGTATGCCTCAAGCCCGGATTGAAACCCAACCGATTTGGTGTCAGTCAGAGTCTCTCTCTCTCTCTCTCTCTCTCTCTCTCTCTCTCTCTCTCTCTATATATATATATATATATATATATATATATATATATATATATATATATATATATATATATATATATATATATATATATATATATATATATAATATCTGGATAAAATAAATGAAACAAAATTGGGTGTTTTTTTTATGAAAGTATTTATTTCTGTGTTTTTGTATATATTTATTTATTTAATATTTCAGACCACCTAGGTCTTTCCTCAGAAATCAAATGAGATACTGTGTTTGTGTGTTTGTTTACAGCGTTTGTCGTGAAGCGTGCATGTCACGTGATGTGCAATGCGACTTTGTTTGAATTTTTGGCGGAAGACTGATGATAGTGTCTTAAATGTTGTTTAAAAGGTTTTTTGACCATAACTCAAGAAATATTTCTTAAAATATTTTTAACTGTTGAAATATTTATGTAGATTTAAAATATCCACGTGTTTGTTTACCCCTAGTTTATATGTGTCTAATTTTAGAATTTTGTTTCATTTATTTTATCCAGATATTATATACATATCAAGAAAGTATACGTGGCCTCTCATTATGCTATATATATATATATACATATATATATATATATATATATATATATATATATATATATATATATATATATATATATAAGTTTTATATATAAGTTTTATATTTACTCTATTCCTGATATTGAACACTTTATCCCATAAATATGGCATACTTTAAAACTGTATTTTTAACACACACACACACACACACACACACACACACACACACACACACACACACACACACACACACATATATATATATAATTGTGTATTTGAGTAGCAAACTTTCTTTTATACAGGTTTCGTTAAAAGTGGCTAGCAAGGTACTCGTAGAGAATACAAATATAATAGCTTCATCTACAAATAACAAAAAAAAATTTGAAGCATTATTAAAAACAGTAAAATCCAACACTCAATAATATTAAGTCAAAATTAAATTCATTCGAGATAATGCGAAAAGAATAGACGCGGCTCGAACCAATTGGACAATTTCAGCAGAATTTCTGTCCAGAAAAAAAAATATAAGACCACAAGAAAATTTAAATAAAAATCTTAACCGCAGTACCTTATCAATCGTTTTTTTTAATGAAATATATATATATATATATATATATATATATATATATATATATATATATATATATATATATATATATATATATATATAAGTTTATACGTACAGATATATATATATATATATATGTATGTGTGTGTGTGTGTGTGTGTGTGTGTGCAAAAAAGAGTGACTGAGACAAAGAAATCATGAATGTTTTCGTATGTCTAACTTCGTATGGTAATATATGCATACAGCGACAATATTACTCTGCCGCATGGTGAGAAGCTCTCTGCCTTTAAAATCAGCATTCAAATCTCTTACTTGGGCTCGGAAATCGTTCACTATGCGAAATAGTGAACTGCTTCATGATTACGATACTTGGAAAACACAGAATCGAACATTCCGACAGCGACAAAGAGAAGGAATTTATAGAGAGAGAGAGAGAATTAAAGCAGAGAGAGAGAGAGAGAGAGAGAGAGAGAGGCAGATTAAGAAAAGAGCGCTAGAAAGAGGAAATATTTCACAGTTTAACGGCGAAAAAAACTACTGAGTATCGATTTCATTTTGTGATCGATTTGCTGGACAGGAAACTGACAGCTTGTTGGGTGTATTTCAACCTCGCTTCGCACCATAACTCATTTGAATAAGAAAACATTTAAAAAGAAACAAATAACGCTTCTCTTGATTTCTTTCCCTAAAAAAAAAGAAGACCAACAGAAAAAAACACTATCTAATCGCATCAAACGGAAGAAATAATTGTCAAATAACGCTCGAATTAAAAGTCACCATTTTGCTTCTACGCAGCGCCATCTTTTCTAGAAGAGAAAGACTGCTAGAGAGGGGCGGGTAGAAGAGGCGTGATGTCATAGAACTGAAACACTTCGAAGGTCTCGATCTGTGAAGGCCACAAGAAACCTGAAACTGATGGAAGTATTCCAATTCAAAGACTGCTCTTTTTTTTTATAAATAAAAATGCGCATATCACGTTCATGCACACGCAACCATTATATGTCATAGATATTATATGTTACTATAGATATTATATGTCATAGATATTATATGTTACTATAGATATTTGCTGAGTTTAGCTTAATAGAAGACTCTGTTAATGAATTTAGGAAGAATGTTTGCCTCGAAAATGCGCGTTACCAGGGTGAAATAAGCAACTATATGCGAGGCTAGAAAGATGGCGGCTTCTTATTTACGAAGCTTATAAGAATGACCTTCAACCAAAATTCAACAGCCTTTATCAAATGTTCTATGAAATAGAAATCAAGATAAACATTTGCAAAACGGAAACTATGCTCTGGAATTGGAATAAAAGTAGCGATGGCACCGACGTTGAATGTGAATTTTGTAAATACTAAACACTTCAGATATCTCGGCGTATGGATCGGTTATAACAAATTTAGTATCTACGATAAGGAAAGTGAAGAAATAATATATATATATATATATATATATATATATATATATATATATATATATATATATATATATATATATATATATATATTTTAAGACATTTTTATGTTTATACATTCTTTTTATAGATACAAATATTTAAGTAAATGCTCTGTTTATAATAAACAGTATTAAACAACATTTACTGACCAGAATGTCCGAGAAATTTTCACACATTATGAAATGGACAAAGTACGACAATTATTTTAAGACATTTTTATGTTTATGCATTCTTTTTATAGATACAAATATTTAAGTAAATGCACCGTTTATAATAAATGTGTGACGTCATTTGTTTACATTTGGATACTTTTTGAGCAGATATGAATGTACGTGAGAGATTCATGGAAGACTGAAGTTTAAAGACAGTAAAATCGACCTTGCCAATCAAACGAACCTCCGTGGACAAATCGGTTAAAGGCACGTCAGGCTATATGACGGTTCCGTATAGGATACAGGTTCGATTCTTGTCGGAGGACGAATATTATATATGAAAATTTCTCGGACATTCAGGTCGGTAAATGTTGTTTAATACTGTTTAATACAGTGAATTTACTTAAATATTTGTATCTATAAAAAGAATGTATAAACATAAAAATGTCTTAAAATAATTGTCGGACTTTGTCCATTTCATAATGTGTGAAAATTTCTCGGGCATTCTGCTCGATAAATGCCGACCTTTGTCCAAATCATAATAAATATTTTGGGTCTGTTGTCTGGGATCCTTGTCAAAATTTTATAAACTAAGCTTGAGCCTGACGAGGAAAAGAGGGACGGCAGGAGAAATCATGGGACAAAACACGCGACCCCCATCGAAGCCATCTGATGCGCGAAGAAGTTTAAGGGGTCTTTATAATATTTTCTGTCCTCCTTAAAGCCGAGAAAATCAGTAGACTGACGCCAACCTATTTCTATGATAATGACTACTACAACCAAATTCTGACTTTTAATGTGTCGAATGCCGGCACTAAGCGGACTTTCCCCCGACTGCTTCCAAGATCGGACTTATAACGAACTTATCTCGAATATCACTCCAAACTAAATCAAATAAATAAATATATAATATTTATTTTATCCTCTTGAGCCAGTTCGCTTTATTCCAAAGTTTCCGGCGAATAAATATTAAGAATATCCTGGCAATTCTCTACAAGTTCAAGGGTTCGAATGTTGATTTTCAAACAAGGATCTGTCGAGTTAGCATCTTTCTATCTTCATACAATTCATGTACTTGTAAAATCCTCAATCCTTTTAAGGCATTTATTCTAACTGACCATTCGAAGACATGGCGAATTTCATGAAGTGACTGGACAGCCACGACAAAATTATCCTCGGGTCATCCAATGAAATATACGCCCCTCTTAATATTGAAGATTTACTAACCGTCGAATGACTAACAATATATGTAACTAGAAAATTCGATTAAAGATGAACATTATTAGTTTTATGGGGTAGCCTCGTTTTTTTTTTAGAGTTTTATGTTGCTCTTCAAGGCGGATTTTTTCGGAGGTGTTTATCATTCACTATAGTACAAACCCTACGTGCTAGGGAATAGGGGATGGATTTCAAGCAGCTTTTTGGGTGATGGCTCTTGAAATGAAGATATGGTGCGATGTGTGTAGGTTTGTGGTAGATATCTGTGATTATGTGGTTGTTTTTATATCCTTGCTCACTATAGCACTGTCATTATCTGCTTCCTTTATAATTATGTTGTTATTTCTCCCGATGCTCCCCTCAGGCTAGGTTTTGTCTGTATGTAGGGTTGTTGAATGGTTTGGATTTTTCTTGTAGGTCGAGATTCCATTTTACTCTTCTGCCTTTCTGGGTACGCGTCCTAAATTCATCCAGCTAAACACCATAAGTTACTGAACACTGTTCATCGGCAGGTTTATTAAAAGCCAAAAGAGTAAAACGTCAATGCTATCCGGTGTGTTATTCGGCTCATTTGTTGATGAAGAGCGCGGCCACAGCCATGGGAACTGGTGCAAAATTGCAAGCGGCAAGACGGTGGCTTTCCACAGATAAACATAGCAGTTACCACTATCTTCGGACACTACTACTACTACAATTACTACTACGTCAAACCCCGGGGAGGGCTTACAACAATATAATAGAGTCCTGTACCTATCACCAGGGCCTAAAAAATAACGCTCGGACAGAAACAGTCTTCGTGCTGTTCGAAAGATTCACGTCGTCCTGGGTATGACGATAAACTACACCCGCGTCCTGAGTAAGAAGATAAACTACGTCCAACAGCAAGGCCTCTGATCAAGAGGTTTTGAGGAGCGTGAAACCACTTCTTAATTGCTGGTGTTCTCAGGTCCACCCTGACCCGGGGTGTAGTACCTATTAGGGTTCCAGCTATGGGCAAAAAGTTAACACCCAAACTAGTGTAAAGATAGGTTTTAATACCAGAAATACTTTACAAAAAAAAAAAAATTACCAACAATAATTTTTGAAGAAAAAATTATTATCGACAATACTTTAAAAAATATACCAGCAATACAAACAACTAAACATTTTTAAAAAAATATGACCAGCTATAGGTTTCATGAAGGAAAAATATTCCCAGAAATAGATTTCTTGAAGGAAAAATATTCCCAGAAATAGATTTCTTGAAGGAAAAATATTCCTAAAATAGATTTCTTGAAGGAAAAATATTCCCAAAATAGATTTCTTGAAGGAAAAATATTCCCAGAAATAGATTTCTTGAAGGAAAAATATTCCCAGAAATAGATTTCTTGAAGGAAAAATATTCCCAGAAATGGATTTCTTGAAGGAAAAATATTCCCAAAATAGATTTCTTGAAGGAAAAATATTCCCAGAAATAGATTTCTTGAAGGAAAAATATTCCCAAAATAGATTTCTTGAAGGAAAAATATTCCCAAAATAGATTTCTTGAAGGAAAAATACTCCCAGAAATAGATTTCTTGAAGGAAAAATATTCCCAGAAATAGATTTCTTCGAGGAAAATATTCCTAGAAACAGATTTCTCGAAGGAAAAATATTCCCAGAAATAGATTTCTTGAAGGAAAAATATTCCCAGAAATAGATTTCTTGAAGGAAAAATATTACTAGCAATTAAAATTTTTGTTGGCGTTAAATAACCCATTGAGGTTGATATGCCGTAAAACGAAACCAAAGCAGAGATTCACGCAGGCCAACAGCCGTCGATGCTGCTATGGGTCGCGCTAAAGCTGAAGCTCCCAAGACACGCCTTACATTCACCGAGTAGGCCATGGTGAAAGCATCAAAGAACATGCTATCAATAGAGAAGGAAACCATTGATGTTATCACCAAAGCAGAACCGCTGGAAGCGGTCATTGAACCTAAAAGCCAGCTATAGATTTGCAGTCACCCGGCGCTTCATTTCACTTGAACTCGAACATAGAATATATAATAGATCATAATTGTCAAAGTACCGTAGTGGAGTCTGAATTCGAACAAAAGCCTGTGCAAAAAACTACCCAAAAACACGCAGAACAGCACAGCCAAGCTCTTAAAGCAGATAACAACATTCACCATCTGAATGTTACTACCTTGAGTCACCAATCAGAGATCCCAAAGCATCAAACCCCAAACACCCAGACGTTTCTCTTATTTCGACAGAGAGGCAGAGTGAAAGCCACACAAACGATACTTACGATGATAACCTTTCACACACACAGTTTTGCCATCGGAAACCTCGCAAGGCGGTTTTGAAGAGCATGGGACCTACTGTTGTTCCCAGGCTCACCGTGATCCGTTGCACCTGTTAGGGTCCCAACTATGGATAAATAGTAAACCCACAAACAATAACAAAGCACTATGAAAGTATAAAAATACATTTTTCTAGTATAAATACCAACAACACATTTTATGTAAAAAAAAGACTTGCAATATATTTAATCTGTAGCTGAAGGCATACAAGTGCGTTCAAAATATATTCAGTTGAAGCCATAAAATTGTTCCAATTATTTAGCTTTCGGCATTAAATGACCCACAGAGGTGTTGATAGGCCGCAAAACAAATCAACCAAACAAGCAACCAACACGAAATAACTCTTTCATGACATTAATCGATTATCTTAGATTTTCTTTTTAAAGAAATTAAACTGTATTCCAAAATATAACTTCAATAAAATTACAACATAGTATACACTTATCACTGCCTTAAGTAATTATGTTTACACAAACATGTATATGTACAAAAGCTGAGTATCATCTACCATGTATTCAACTGTGAAAGCAGAATAACATACATCATGGTTATGTACAAAACATATGTACAAAAGCTGAGTATCATCTACCATGTATTCAATTGTGAAAGCAGAATAATATATATCATAGTTATGTACAAAACACATGTACAAAAGCTGAGTATCATCTACCATGTATTCAATTGTGAAAGCAGAATAACATATATCATAGTTATGTACAAAACATATGTACAAAAGCTGAGTATCATCTACCATGTATTCAATTGTGAAAGCAGAATAACATATATCATAGTTATGTACAAAACATATGTACAAAAGCTGAGTATCATCTACCATGTATTCAATTGTGAAAGTAGAATAACATATATCATAGTTATGTACAAAACATATGTACAAAAGCTGAGTATCATCTACCATGTATTCAATTGTGAAAGCAGAATAACATATATCATAGTTATGTACAAAACATATGTACAAAAGCTGAGTATCATCTACCATGTATTCAATTGTGAAAGCAGAATAACATATATCATAGTTATATACAAAACATATGTACAAAAGCTGAGTATCATCTACCATGTATTCAATTGTGAAAGGAGAATAACATATATCATAGTTATGTACAAAACATATGTACAAAAGCTGAGTATCATCTACCATGTATTCAATTGTGAAAGCAGAATAACATATATCATAGTTATGTACAAAACATATGTACAAAAGCTGAGTATCATCTACCATGTATTCAATTGTGAAAGCAGAATAACATATATCATAGTTATGTACAAAACATATGTACAAAAGCTGAGTATCATCTACCATGTATTCAATTGTGAAAGCAGAATAACATATATCATAGTTATGTACAAAACATATGTACAAAAGCTGAGTATCATCTACCATGTATTCAATTGTGAAAGCAGAATAACATATATCATAGTTATGTACAAAACATATGTACAAAAGTTGAGTATCATCTACCATGTATTAAACTGTGAAAGCAGAATAACATATATCATAGTTATGTACAAAACATAGGTGCAAAAGCTGAGTATCATCTACCATGTATTCAATTGTGAAAGGAGAATAACATATATCATAGTTATGTACAAAACATATGTACAAAAGCTGAGTATCATCTACCATGTATTCAATTGTGAAAGTAGAATAACATATATCATAGTTATGTACAAAACATATGTACAAAAGCTGAGTATCATCTACCATGTATTCAATTGTGAAAGCAGAATAACATATATCATAGTTATGTACAAAACATATGTACAAAAGCTGAGTATCATCTACCATGTATTCAATTGTGAAAGCAGAATAACATATATCATAGTTATGTACAAAACATATGTACAAAAGCTGAGTATCATCTACCATGTATTCAATTGGGAAAGCAGAATAACATATATCATAGTTATGTACAAAACATATGTACAAAAGCTGAGTATCATCTACCATGTATTCAATTGTGAAAGCAGAATAACATATATCATAGTTATGTACAAAACATATGTACAAAAGCTGAGTATCATCTATCATGTATTAAACTGTGAAAGCAGAATAACATATATCATAGTTATGTACAAAACATAGGTACAAAAGCTGAGTATCATCTACCATGTATTCAATTGTGAAAGCAGAATAACATATATCATAGTTATGTACAAAACATATGTACAAAAGCTGTGTATCATCTACCATGTATTCAATTGTGAAAGCAGAATAACATATATCATAGTTATGTACAAAACATATGTACAAAAGCTGAGTATCATCTATCATGTATTAAACTGTGAAAGCAGAATAACATATATCATAGTTATGTACAAAACATAGGTACAAAAGCTGAGTATCATCTACCATGTATTCAATTGTGAAAGGAGAATAACATATATCATAGTTATGTACAAAACATAGGTACAAAAGCTGAGTATCATCTACCATGTATTCAATTGTGAAAGCAGAATAATATATATATTTATTATTTCAAAGCTTCCAAGAAAATTAAATTTTGGCATTAAATGACCCATAAGGAGTTAATGTGCCGTTAAACAACAAATCAAATGAACGTTCATTCTTGAAAATCAACGTTCAAAATATTAGCCTATTACGTGTACTCGAACAAAGACCTATCAGATTTATTCTGTAAGCGAGCCGAATTCGATCCAGCATCAGTATTTGTCCGACCGTTAGAAACTGGAAGATGTTGTATTCAGCTTTCTTCTCATTCGTCTAATATTCTTATTCCTCCTTGAAGCAGCCAAACACCAGTCACTGTTTTTTTCTGTAAAAGGGGAAAACGGTGCCTAATTATTCGATCCGTTCTGTTATACATTCTATCTTTTCACGGCTGCCAACTTGACACACTTAACGTTGTTTGTGGCGTTGGAGAGCTCCTCTGCTCGCAATTGCTGTAGCAACAGATGCTTTGCAAACCATAGCAAGCTGGTTAGTCTTACCGGTGGACAGCTTGATGTAGTGGTCAGTGACATCATTTCGTTGACTAGTGCTACTGAGCAATAAGTTCGATTCTCCACAAACAATCCTTCCTCAGACACAGCAGACTAGTGCTACACATTCCCAAAGAACTTTACAAAATAACACAAACCACATCATTCGAAAACTTTCAACAGAAACAAAAAATGGTTTGCCTATCTAATAGAAGAGGGAATGATGATACAATAAAGCTGTTAACTTTCCACACTATCAAAAACAAAAGGTTTGGAAGGAAACTCCTATCAATATTAGAAAGAGCTATAATATTTAGTGGATTTTATTATATTAACGACGTTTAGTCAATGAATGTCGAATGTATCCTGTAAGCGTTCTGAAAGCAAACGAAATGTTTGTCGCAGATTACTTCCACAACACAAAGAACAAATCACTGTAAGTTCAGACTCGAATATCGGCGGCAGAAAGAAATGCCGAAATCTCGATTCGCAGGTACTATCTAACAAATCCCAATGCACGTAACCAATCAGAAAAATAACTCACTCTCCGACGAACGCGGTAGCCAAGATACATCAGTTTTTCGCCCTCGATTCGAGAACACCAACTGCTTTTATCGCCGAGCAGTTTTTTCATTTGTCGACAACTGGGAGAGGACGCCAAATATTTTGCATATCAAAATACTTTTATAGAGACTCCTGCGACGGACTTGTTTTTAAACTAAATATTCCGTCTTCAGCATGTCATGCGGAATACGTGGCCTTTTTTTTGGTAAGTAATTTTCTTTTTCGTCGTAGGATACACGCGACGCGCTGTCGCTTCGTTTGACGAGGTAAGTCACCGTTTTGTTTGCTATACTCCCTCCTGATCTCATTATCACAAATCGAACAGCTTCGAGCAGCTCTCTTTACCCTGGTGCTTCGTCGAAATGGCACTATCTCCCTTACGCGTGTCGGAGAGTCGTCTCCTGAGGAGTCATCAGACGTATGTCGAGTTTCCGGAATCTCTGCGTCTGTGCAGATCTCAATTATCTGATCACCGTCAGACGATGAACCATCATCGGATTCGCCGTTTTCTTCGCTATATTTCCATATAACGAAACGGTTAATCTCATCATTATCATTACGATACTTTTATAGCATTATAAAAGCCTTGTTGACTGGGTACTCCATACTTTCGGCCTTGTGCCACATTTAAGCTATATTTAGGAAATCGCTATAAAAGCTTATCTGTTTGCGAAACAAATGAAACCAAGGGGTGGGTTTATGAAACAGATGGCATATTCACTTTACACAGCAGATAATGGCGGTGGGTGAGAAATAAAGCAATGATCAAGGTTGAACTTTCATGACGGCAGCATTTGAACCCGATATGCTTAGGTATGTGCGCTGTGGTGTAATGGAAGAGAAATTGAGAAATCCGAGAGCCGAGTTCGAATTCCAATCGCGTCCGTCACATTCATGGTTGCATAATTACACCCTCATCAGATATCAATTGAATAGCAAGACCGACTGAGTCATAAAGCCTTGGCTGCCAGCCAGTCTATCGCAAAAAGAAACCGTAAGATACTGCGGTAAAATCTTTTGCCTAATCAGTCATGAATCGAAAGAGACATGACCGCCCCACCGTGTATCACGTCCGGCGCATAATAGACTGACTTCGGCACTTCAAAGTGGTGTAATGGTTAGCAAGCTTGTCTCGCGGATCAATTACAACAGAATAGTGGGTTCGGTCCTCACTGTGTGCCCTACGCTTTCGACCTTGTACCACATCTAAGCTACACTTAGAAAATCATTAGGTCACTTCGACGTGGTGTAATGATTCGCAAGCTTGTTTCGCTAGAACGATTACAACTGAACAGTGAGTTCGAAACTCACTGGGTGCCTCATACTTTCGACCTTGTGCCACATCTAAGCTACGCTTAGAAAATAACCATAACTGACTGACTGATGTTTAGGTAAGGTTTTACTTTTTGCATCGCTGCCCACTGACATTACCGCTACTCTATCACTACCTTTTTTACTTTTAATAAATTTCTTTATTAGTGAATGAAATATATGTAACAGGACGAAAAGATTTTAGGGTAAAATACCAAATTTTGGTCTTTTAAAATTATGTTTGAGTAAATTTCGGTAATCAGTCTATATGTTGATTGCAAGTGAGGAAGAAAGTCGTGCTGGCCTGATAGACATAATAATCATTGCCTTGGAACACTGATTTTACAGGTATTTAGAAAATTTAGTTTGACACAAGTTCGGACGTATGACACACACTCAATTGATTTCATTATCTGTCAGTTATGTGCCATGCGTGATACACGCTTAGGCGATCATGTATCTTTCGATACATGACTGACGAGGCAGATTTTTTCAGCAGTAGGTTGCCATTTCTTTGTGCAGTAGACCAGTTGCCATCCAAGGCTATAGAACTCAGTCTGTCCTGCTGGGGGTGGGGATAAGAGGATTCATACCTTTCCCAAGGGTATAAGCACGTAAGTGAATGTAATGGATTCGACTGGAATTCGAACTCGGCTCTTCGATTCCTTAATTGGAGCCGCTATCCATTACTCTACCGTCAGCGAGACTAAATTCCTATCTCTTGTCTCAATGATGCTCACTCCACTTATCATTACAATTTTTTCCGAGTACTTTTAAAATGGATTCTCTTTAAAGAAAAGAACTGGAAAAAGTAATTAGTATGTTAGTTAGATATGAGGAAAATGAGCGAAGAACAAATTATCTTTGTCTGAATCTTAAATTTCCAATTCCCAGCAAATAAGAGGAAATGATTTCAGTCTTTGTTTGTTTGATATCAAAGTGTTGCTTCTTTCTCGCCGTGATTTTTTTCTCCAGCAAGAAACAACTTTCTTGGAGAATGTTTCTAAATATATATTTATTTAAATTCAACAAATTGTGCCACTGTGTAAGTTACGCTCTGATACAGGGCTAACGAAACAGAAACATTCTTGATAATATTTTAAGAAAACCAAATCTGAGAAATCAATATCTAGTGTTTATAGTCAGTGATCAAATACCGTGGAAAGTAGACGTATTTCTTTGTAAGAGAAAGCTAAAATTTCTGGAACAGATAATGAAGAAGGAAGGCGCGGATAATTTAATACTCATAAGGCATACTACATGAAGTTAATATGCCTGTTACAGGGCCGGCTCGAGTTATACCTTCCAAAAGCTAGGCAAAATATTAGAAACAGAAAGAAAATCGTTAGAAAAGAGTACTGAACTGTTATAGGAGGTCACTCCTCCTATATGACACTAAATGACGTACAATCACATTCCAGATGAAGAAATAACCTGTGGCAACAGATATTTGGTTCTACAGAAGGATGCTGAGAATATCATGGCCTGAACTTATAAAGTGTGGTAATAATATAAGCACATCACATCTCCCCTCTCGCTTGTAAACATCCATCGCAATAAAATAAACGTTTTTCAGTACCAAAGTGTAACGAGTCAAATAAAGCTTAATAAGATTCTACTTAGTTTTGATAATATATTACACTTAGCATCAGAAAAATGCAGTTTAAATTTCTAGGGTACATGATGAGGAAAGGGTGATTAGAAAATTTGACACTCACAGGACATATTGAAGGTAAGAGAGGTGGCGGAAATCAGAGGACAATCTACCTAACGAGCTTGTGTAAATGGATGGCAAGACAGGGATTAGGGGCGATATAAAAAAAAAGCATGCTTTAATAAGAAGTAAAAAGGACGGGAAATTGTGGAGGGCCATGATCACCTAAATCCTGAACTGCCACGGCACATAGAAGAAGAATAAGCTTGTATAAATGATTGGCAAAACAGTGATTAGGAACGATAACAAAAAGACAAAATTTACGAAGCGGTAAAAAGGAGGGGAAATTGTGGAGGGCCACGATCACCTAATTCCTGAATGGACACGGGGCATAGAAGAAGAATCGTCCACTTAAAAGTCAAGCTTTGGTTTGATCAATAAAAGGAAAAAAAAGCTCATAATGTCAGAAAGGCGCTTTAAAAGGTAAAGCCAATGCACAAGTGTTTAGCGTTTGGCACAAAGCAACATGGTGTTTACAAACGGTTGTCAAAGGAAATAATAAATTGAGGTTTTATATGGACAAAAGGAAAAGAAATCATTTTGTACTGTTTGCAAATAATATTCTAGCTTCGGTCAGTGATACGTGAGGTGAATGGACATTTCCGAAAGTGTATGTATTCAAAGAAACAAATGAAATCAGGAAAAAAATATTTCTACAGGAAAGCGATGTGGATTCATTATTAACTAGGAAAATGTTTTTCTTGATATAATAATCTTTATTCAGCATAAATTTTGAGCCTGACATTTGATCTTTCCTCTGACCGAGTTCTATCAGCCCAGTGAGGAAAAAGTTGTCTGGTCACCTTCAATTCCTCGCGGACCAAACGAGTGACATCCTCAGCGAGCGGACCTTGGAATGTTCACCGATCGCGATGGACGGGTCTCCTTTCAGTGAGCGCCTCTTCGGATTTAAGCTCAACCCAAACCTAGAGTGGAACTTGTAGAAAAGAAGGTAGTCCAAAAGCGTCTTCGCGTCCTTTCGGGCGATGGATTATTCCTCATCCTAAAAACCCTTTGTTTTCACAATGAAACGTTGCAAGTTTCTCGCTTTTCTATTTTTATTTCCATGGAAAGTATTCCTCCGAATTATTTTCCTTAGTTCCGCCACTGCTAAACATCACGGTATGCCACGCCTATTGTAGCGAACGGCCCTCATTCCCTTCCTATTCCATTAGTGAGATGTTAGTTCCACACGTGTAGCTTCTTCTTTTGATAGATTCCAAGTTCGATAACTCTTCCTGGTTTTTGCATTTAATAATAAATATTTTCTTCTGGAGACATAGGTCACAACGGTTCCTGAAGTTCTTAGGAGTCCGAGCCATGGATATGAATTTCAACTCCAAATGTTAGCTGCCAATATTGCCTGGATAAAGTAGTTTCGTTATTGAGCGATCTATTGCTGAAAGAGTTTTAATGCGTAAGTGTGTTTATATGTATGCATATATGTATGAGTACATGTATATGTATGTATGTATATATATGTATGTATATGAGGGTTTACGTATAAATATGTATATGGAGATGTATATGTGTGTGTATATATGTATATGCATATATGTTTATATGCGTGTTTTGGAGTGTGGTTCTGAATGTCCATCTCTGTTATGATTTATATATATATATATATATATATATATATATATATATATATATATATATATATATATATATGTGTGTGTGTGTGTGTGTGTATGTATGGATGTATTTAGGTGTAAAATATGTATGCATATGAGATTGTTTTAATATGTAATATATTATGGTATTCTATGTGTATATATGTGAATATAGGTAATTATATATATATATATATATAATATATATATGAGGTGTGTAGGGATCTGTATATTTTGTATTTCTTTATTGTATATATGATTATGTGTAGATATACATATACACATGTGTATTGCTCATATAATGTATTGATGTTAAGTATGTGTATTATGTATTTATTATAGGTATGCGCTTTTAGAATCCTGTTCTTTCCACTGTGACGGTCATTAATAGAATGTATATATTAAGAACAGAAAGCGGTTAAATACATGTTTGACCAATTTGGGTACAACATATTAATTTATATGAAAAGTTTTCCATCTAGATACAGATGCTTATTGAACTTAAATCTGTGAACTTTTAACCTTAGTAGAGATAAATTAGATAATTCTGATCCAATTCATTTTATTGCTTAAAATCTCTTTGTATCCCGTTTAACTTTAATAAGTTTATCTAAATTATAAAAGTTTGGGACAATTGCTTATTTTATATACTTTATGTAATATATCTAATTATTTCTTTACATAAATAGATTTTATTTACAGATATTTGCTCTGTATATCATAGTGTTTTTATTAATTATTTATGAAGAATCTCATGGATTATTATATATTAGAAAACACACACATATATGTGTGTATATAAAATATATATGTAGTTTTATTTTTTATTTTCAATAGATCTTTTTTACGTTTAAATTGAAATCTTTAGCTAGATTCTGAATATGTTTTAAATATTTTTTTTTAATATTAACCGAGGAAGGATCCAGACATTTGTTCGATTTTTACGCTTAAAATATTTTTTTCAAATGTATTTTCAATACATGTAACGATTTATGTCTACAATCCGGATGTTAAATTAAGTCACCACCGGATTTAATACATCTGAGACGACACGCCATTTCCTTTCTCCCCTTCCTACACGATGATAACTTAACACCTTTCTTTCCCTCACCCTCTCAATATGAAATCGCTATCCTTAAGTTTTAAACCTAGAGTAATTTTTTTCAATTTTCATTTGGTTTACAGGTCTGAAGATTTGAAGCCGTGTTTTGTCGCCTGAAATGAAATATAATATCACCTATGTTTTTTTAAGTGTTTGTCATTACGCACACACACACACACACACACACACACACACACACGCACACACACACACACACTCACATATATATATATATGTATTAATGCATGTTTCATTAAATAATATAGACAAGTTTTGACTATTTATTTTAAGTAAGTTCCTTTCATATTGTCTGATAATATTTTCCATGAAAATTTCTCAGACATTCAGGCCGGTAAATGTTGTTAATACTGTTTATTATAAAACAGAGCATTTACTTAAATATTTGTATCTATAAAAAGAATGTATAAACATAAAAATGTCTTAAAATTATTGTTGGACTTTGTCCATTTCATAATATATATATATATACTAATTTACCATCAAATTATGTTTTAAAAATAGGTTATAATAAATAAAAATAAGAAGCATATTATAAAAATGAATAAAATTACGGATCGAACCTGTATCCCAAACGTAACCGTCAGTTAGCCTGACGTGCTATTAACCGATTGAGCCACGGAGATTCGTTCGATTAGAAAGGTCGAATTTACTGCCTTTAAACTTCAATCTTCCATGATTCTCTCACGTACATTCATATCTGCTCAAAGCGTATCCAAATGTAAACAAATGACGTCACACATTATTAAATGAACAAAGTCCGACAATTATTTTAAGACATTTTTATGTTTATACATTCTTTTTATAGATACAAATATTTAAGTAAATGCTCTGTTTATAATAAGCAGTATTTATAACATTTTCCGGCCTGAATTATTATAAAAAAACAGAACATTTACTTCAATA
>OZ038502.1:3047749-3130249 GCA_964036315.1 Acanthosepion esculentum | reverse complement strand
TCTATCTATCTATCTATCTATCAATCTATCTATCTCTGACTCTTCCTTTATCTATCTATCTATCTATCTATCTATCTATCTATCTATCTATCTATCTATCTATGTCTTTTCCTCATCTATCTATCTATCTATCTATCTCTGACTCTTCCTTTATCTATCTATCTATCTATCTATCTATCTATCTATCTATCTATCTATCTATCTATCTATCTATGTCTCTTCCTCATCTATCTATCTATCTATGTCTTTTCCTTATCCATCTATCTATCTATCTATCTATCTATCTATCTATCTATCTATCTTATTCTATTCTATTCTAGATCTATCTATTCCTCCCTTCATCTTCCTGGCAATGGTTCATGTTTCAAATAACCTCGACATTTAGAATAAATTTCTGAAATAAAATTTAAACTGCAGTTGAAGTAAATAAATAAAATACCTAAGTGTTTTTGTTGTTTCTGACATTAGGTCCGAGATCGAACTGAATTCCTTGTAAAGATCTTTTTCCTTTGATTGTTATTGATTTTCTAACAAGAGAAGAAGAACATTAGAACATCAGCGAATATTTTATGTTCGGAAAGGAGACATTTTCTTTTGTCCTTTTTGATATTTTGTCCTTTATTCAGTAGGGACATATTTTGAACTTGAAAAGTCTATAGACGTCTTTTCAATTTTGTTTTCCCTATATTCATTGTTTTTGTGTGCTTGTCACGAAACTTAAATTGTAAAAAAAACAACCATTTCGCCAATAAAATATTTTCTTTGCTCTGAAATAACGCCCACCATTGTCTTCTTCTTCTTCTTCTTCTTCTTCTTCTTCTTCTTCTTCTTCTTCTTCTTCTTCTTCTTCTTCTTCTTCTTCTTCTTCTTCACCTCCTCCTCCTCCTTCTTCTTCTTCTTCTTCTTCTTCTTCTTCTTCTTCTTCTTCTTCTTCTTCTTCTTCTTCTTCTTCTTCTTATTATTATTATTGGTGCCATGTCTCATTGAGAGACTTGAAGTTTGTTTCTGTTTTATTTTCTATTCAGATGATGGAAACAAATGAGTAGCCAGTGTAATTAGAGGCTGAAATAATGGTGGTCTTTGAATGCAAAGAAACCTCTGCAAGAAGACGTGACAAGACCCCATGACCATGATTACTTAAATTCAGATATTTTACGACTGCCATATATTATTCCACCGTCTTATTTGTTTGCTCGTTTGGTATCATTGCCAAAGACCCAATAACAACAGCAGATGATGCCTGCCTTGAGATGCCAAATTCCACTGATTTGTATTTCGTGGCCCCTGTATTTATCATTATTATTATTATTATTATTATTATTATTAACAAGGGACGCAATTATGATAGATTTTCGCCCTTGAAATCAGGCACTAGAAGAAGATTTACCAAGCTGAACCCATCGAGGAATTCTATATGTTTATATTCTTTAAGCATTGCTCATTTTAATGTTTGTCAGTATAATAATTTCTGTTGCAGACAAATTCGTCGTATGTGGCTGCCTTGAAAATTCGATTATAGACACCGGCAAGAAAAGGAGAATTTCTTCAAGAACAATGCAAACCCGATTGAAAGAAGGCAAAAAACAAAATGAAGATTATAAATGATTATCTATCTATCTATCTATCTATCTATCTCAGCCTCTGTTCATTATCTATCTATCTATCTATCTATCTATCTATCTATCTATCTATCTATCTATCTCCTCATGTTCATATCTATCTATCTATCTATCTATCTATCTATCTATCTATCTATCTCAGCCTCTGTTCATTATCTATCTATCTATCTATCTCCCCATGTTCATATCTATCTATCTATCTATCTATCTATCTATCTATCTATCTATCTATCTATCTATCTATCTATCTATCTATCTCCTCATGTTCATATCTATCTATCTATCTATCTATCTATCTATCTATCTATCTATCTATCTATCTCCTCATGTTCATATCTATCTATCTATCTATCTATCTATCTATCTATCTATCTATCTATCTATCTATCTATCTATCTATCTATCTATCTATCTCAGTCCGCTAGTATCTATCTATCTATCTATCTATCTATCTATCTATCTATCTATCTATCTATCTATCTTACAATTTTTCGGGAAAGAACGATGAACTCTATTCGGGAAGAATTAATTTCCCGGAGAAACGTTATTTTTCAGTAATCCACGAGATAATCGAAATTCCAAATCCGGAAGTTTTCATAAAAATATGTATTTTATGAGCCCAATGCAATTATTCATTAATCTTTTGAGCTAAAAATAACCCGGATGCAGAAAACGTTTTATCATTTTTCAGTTGAAAATAATCACATTTTTTTTCATCTTAAATTTGATTTGCGTCTTATACACTGCAGGTAAGAATAATATATAAGCAAACAAAAAAAGAAAAGAAAAGAAAAAAAAAAGCAGAAAATAAAAGGAAAAGTTAATGTGATAAAAACACAAGTGGCTTTCAACGTTTCTATTAAGTCAATTCTTTAAGGCATTAACGAACGAGGAATGAAACAATAGGATTCAGCACGAATAGTGTGCTACGACCCCACCCTTCCCTTACTGGTCGAAGTACAAAATCGGTATTTGCTCAGGTGTTAATACGGGTGGAGAATCTGTGGAGAAAAGAAAGTCAAAAAGTGATTTAAGTCATTTAAGAAGTGTGGTATCAGTAACACAGTGGATGGAATTGGGTAGAACATTCTCTTTGATCGTGAAAGTGAAACCAAAGATAAATATATTTGATTCCTTTCCAAGCGAACGTGAAAACAGTTAGGATTTTAGATTTTATTATTTTCTTATTTTGATGCTTGCAACTCTTTTCTATGAGAACAATATCGACTGATTTTGAAAGAATCAGATTCCAACTGATTCCTATCAGGTTGAATTTTGGTTAAAAAAAAATCTTTGAAATGCCAGTGTAGCTTTTTTTCCAAAACCTTTTCTTCAAAATAAGGTTGCGTCTTATACAAAGTTATGTCTTCTCTTCGTAAAAATTACGGTAACATATTCGGAAATTATAACACCAAAGCACCGTAAAGTCATCAAAGGAAAACATGGAATATCAGTGACGCAATTGGTGGGGTCGAGGATGGCATTCTGTTGGATCATCAAATTCGATCCAATGATGAAATATCTCATTCCATTGCAAGCGATTGTGAAAACAATGAACATTTTGTAGCAGTAATCCCATTTTTATTTACTTTATTTTTTTATTTTAATTTTTCCAGATGTTTTGTATTTAGAGTAAAAATAAACTAATTTTTAAAGTATCAGGTTCAATAAAAAATCATTCAAATGCGAGTATTGCTTTTTTCCGAAACATTCTCCAAAAGATATGGTAACACAATCAGAAATTCCAACGCTTTATTTGTTAAGTTTAAAATAACATAAATTTCTATTTCTACTACGTTATCAGAAGAGTCCATTACAATCTGCCTTACTCTGTACCGTGTAGTCCTTTGGGAAACTCAAAAAATTTAAAACAAAAAACTCTGTATAGACACTGCCTTTTCGATATATATATATATATATCAATATGTGAGTTCAATACTCAGTGGAGAACTTGGAGAGGGGAATTAACAGAAGATAACTGATAACTGACATCCATTAAACATGGCACGTGGAACTAGAACAGTCTACCCCAGTGAGCAAAATGAAGGGTTCAGTTCGACATTCTAACCACCTGAAGAAGGCCGGAGCGTACAACGGCCGAAACGTTGTAATAAATATGGCGGCAAAGATGAGGACAATAGTCCGAATAATGTAAATTGTGTATAACCTGCCGGTTATTTAAAGCCAGAAAAATATTTTTAGATCAAAAGAATTTTGGGGGAGATCATAATTCTTTATTGACACAAGTCTTACTAATTAACCCATTGCTGGGGAAGAGAGAAGAGGTGGATTCCTAGATTTCCTGAGGATATTTCCGCGGAAGGGAAAATAACGTACCCGACTCCAATTAGAACTCGGCACCAATTCTGAGCCGTTATCCATTACCCCATCCCGAACATTCAGTCTTACAGCACCTGATATTCCCAAGCGGTCACCCGTCTTAATACTGACTCAACTTCGCAGATTATAGGAGAAACGGTATTTCAAATGGCCGTAAGCATTTCTTGTTATCGTTCAGTGTCTTCATGCCTACTTGCGGTCTTCACTCTCTTGTTCTGTCGCTTCCTTCCAGCGATGCCAATAAAAGTGTCCAGCTTTATGGCCTCTTAATTATATCAATCTGCCAATCGATTAGTCATTGACTTGGTGCTAGTCCAGTATCGATTAGATTTGCATCACTTGGTATTTCCCTTCATTCATTTGGCGCGTTGGCCCCAGGCTCTGCAGCAAGCCCGACTTATGTCAATAGGTGTAGAAGTCAATGAGGTAACGGCGTTCGAATCTAGGCAAAAGTAGTAAAGGGACACTGAAGCATGATGGCAATATTATCTCGGACAGAAAAGCAGGTTAACCAGTTGTGGATGATGTGTTGGCGATTTTCCTGAAGCCGCCATGTTATCGAAATTTACCTAAGGTTTTCGAGTTCTCTCGATATTTCGACAAATAAATTATCAGCACATCGACTTTTTGAATTTTATCATGATGTTTTTGAAAAAGAGAATTTATTTTTTATTTTTTTGCTAAGTTTATATCTTATCGTGTAGCCAAATGACCAGAATCATTATTTCGATGACCAAAATTAAGACAACTTCATAATATGCGTATAATTAACTGAATTCTAATATGAAATTTTCATTCTATATTTCATTCGATCTGTGATATTAATCTTTTCTCGCATTCTGAACTAGGAAGATTACGCAGATAAGTAATGATTCAAAGGTAGAAAATACTATATCCATCATGAAACTGCGGAATTTCCGCACGCACACACATACACACACATACACACACACACACATACATATATAAATCTTTGTATACCAGAACATACAATTTTATATACCAGAACATTGTTTTAGAACTTCTTCAGCGTTCCCTTTTTACACTGTCATTAATATATATATATATATATATATATATATATATATATATATATATATATGTTCTCCTGTACATATGTATCTATCTATCTATCTATCTATCTATCTATCTATCTATCTATCTCCTTATGTTCATATCTATCTATCTATCTATCTATCTATCTATCTATCTATCTATCTATCTCAGTCTCTTCATATCTATCTATCTATCTATCTATCTATCTATCTATCTATCTATCTATCTATCTATCTATCTATCTATCTCAGTCTCTTCATATCTATCTATCTATCTATCAATCTATCTCAGTCTCTTCATATCTATCTATCTATCAATCTATCTCAGTCTCTTCATATCTATCTATCTATCTATCAATCTATCTCAGTCTCTTCATATCTATCTATCTATCTATCTATCTATCTATCTATCTATCTATCTATCTATCTATCTATCTATCAATCTATCTCAGTCTCTTCATATCTATCTATCTATCTATCTATCTATCTATCTATCTATCAATCTATCTATCTATCTATCTATCACAGTGAACACTAAAGTCAAACCCAATGCCGACAATCTGTTTCATGCTTAAATACAATCGTCAGGCCATTTGCGTTGTGTCTTTGCTCGACTATTTATATATACAGTGATGCATTATAGACAGGCCTGTTGTATTATTGTAACGGTTATTTGGCTGGGATGTAACACTTATGTTTCGTATTATTTTAGGGGCTACTGGTGTGGAAATGATTGTGGATTCCTGTGCAGTTTTGTGGTTATTTTAGAGGCTTGTTTCTTAACTTTTTCATTGTTTATTATTAATTATTTTTTTATTGGTCGTTATTATTACTTGTGCTCACAGTTTGTTCATTTCTTTATTATTTACTTAATTTATTTACTTATTTATTGGTTTCCATTAATTTATTTTACATATTTACTTATTAATTGCTATTTTATTTTATTTATTTATTTCTAATTATTCTTGTTCGCTCTTGGTTTTCGATTGTTAAGTTTATTGATTGTTTTCTTGTTGTGCCCTTTTATTATTTGTGTCATGTTCTCGGTGAAACTGTAGCTTATTTTTATTGAATTTTTGCTAAATATTTTGTGGATAAAAACCACTCGCACACATCGAACCAACGTGATACTCAAGAACAAAGAACGGATGTCCCTTAAACGGCAATTGCTGGCAGAATAATGTTAGATACCAAGCCACTGTAAAATCAGCAAATAACGAGGAAAAAGTATACATAGGAGTAACTGAAGTAAACTGGAAACAAAGAAACTACTCACACAAAATATCCTATCCAAATAGTTAATACGTGAACAGCACAATGCTTTATAAACATATCTGAGAGAAAAAAAACAAAAAACAAATCACACCATAAATATCATGAAAAATTAAAAAAAAAAAACAGCATCAGCCTGCAACCATTAATCCAAAACCTGTAAACTCTGTCTGGATGAGAATAACTACTAAATTAACGATCAGGACTGATTTTAAAAAAATGCAGGCACGAAAACAAATTTTTTCTATGTTATTAAAAAATCGAAAACTGAAAACGAACAAGAATAACTAAAAATAAAAAATAAAAATAAAGTGATTTGTTCAGCTCGTGTGAGGGTGGAGAGATTCGATCCTCACATGATGCCTCAATATCGTATTTGACGCCATATAATTGGCAGTATTCCCTTTTGTTCCAAAAAAATCGCCTTACGACTAATATGTGAAATTGAGGTCTTCCAAAATATTATGTCTGTCTTCAAGGCTCTCTATTCTAAACTATAATTTAACCGAAGACGGTAACATCAACCTAGAACGACCCCATAATAACATTATTTACTCAAATTATATTATTATTAATGGTACTGTAAAAGGAAGTATCATAGCCAAGAACCGACGACGTTCGTCGATACCAGCTCATCCATTATACTTAAATATACTTCAACTTGCGACTATCATTTAAAATCTTAAAATTAAAGAAGAGATGTAACTGAGAAGAAATCCTAGTAATGGTAAAACACTGCTTGGAAAACATTGTAATATGTATTTGTTGTGGTAGGATCCACCTAATCTGCATAGGTGACTACCGACTATATAAATAATGGTTGGTACCGGAAGAGAAGGGAGCGAATACAGAGATCCAGCTAGAGACTCTACCCGACTGCGACTTAGTCAACACATTCTCCAGGAACGTCTTCCCAGAAATATACAGAAATACTATATGTAAATATTGTGTACACTTTCTTGTTATAATACATTCTTGTTCTAAGTACATTTTGTGTTGCATTATTATTCCATGCATTAGTCGAGATTCAACAATGAGTCAAGACTCAACAGTATTACAGAGTAATATGGGATACGAAGAAGCCAAAAGAAGCATCTTTGTTAAATTGATGGGCGTGTTAAATATTCATTCGTACTGCTATCTTGATTTTTTTAAATACACAGTTGAAGGGACTTGAGTCAAGAGGAAGGTGGCTCTACAGAAGGATGCCGGGAATACCATGGACTTCTCATGTGAGCGAAAACGAAGTTTTAGAGAAAACTGGCAATAATAATTAGAATCAGAAAAGAGACAATTGAAATTTCGAGGGAACATAATGAGGAAAGAAAGCATAAAAAATTCAACACTCACAAGACATTCTGAAGGAAAGAGGAACAAAATATTAGCGAATAGCATAACTAACGAGCTTTTTAAATGGTTGGCAGAACATGGATTAGGAGACATAGCAAAAAGAATAACATTGCTAAGAGCTACATAGGACAGGAAGCTGTGGAGAGCCATGATCACCTACGTCCTGAAGGAACACGGAATGAGGAAAGAGGGCTTGGAAAATTTGATACTCACAAGACTAATTGAAGACAAAAGGGTAAAAACAAATACTGCATAACCAACTTAGCGAATTGAGTAAATGGAATGTGGAACAAGTTTTAGAAGAGATAAGTGAAAAAAAAATTATTATGAACTAAAAAGGACAGGAAATTGGGGAGAGCCATGACCGCATACGTCCTGAAATGATACGGCACATAGAAGAAAAATAAGCTTGAATAAATGACTGGGGAAACAAGGTTTAGGAGAGAAAAAAAAAGAAAAAAATTATTAAAAGCTATAAAGGACAGGAAATTGTGGAGAGCCATGATCGCCTACATCATGAAGGTACACAGCGCATAGAAGAAGAATGAACTTGAGTGAATGAATGCTGGAACAAGGTTTAGGATGGATAAAAGAAAGACAATGTTTATTAAGAACTGCAAAGTATAGGAAATTGTGGAGAGCCATGACCACTCACGTCCTTTTAGCGCTTAATACATTTTGTCGTTTAGTTATCTCTCCTCAACCTTTTTCCGCCATCCATATCCTCAAGATCTTTCTTCCTCTATATGGCGTGTCGATTCAGGATGTTGACAGTCATGCCTCTCCACATCTTCCTGTCCATTGTAGCTCTTAATAAATTTCGTTATATCTTCAAACCCTTGCCCCCCAATCCATTTACTCAAGCTTGCTAGGTAGATTATGCATTGTTTTCCTCTATCCGTCTTGCCTTCAATCTGCCATGTGAGTTTCAAGTTTTCAGAGCCCTCTTTCCTCATTTTATGCCTCAGAAATTTCAGCTGTGTCTTTCTGATGTTAAGTATAGCTGTCCTTTCGGTTTCTGTTTTCTCTACAACTTCGTCATTGCTCACATGTCCCGTCCATGATATTCTCAGCATTATTCTGTAGAAAGTCATTTCTGCTGCCTCAAGTCTTTTCTCCATCTGTGAGGAGATTGTCCAGCATTCACTGCCATATAGGAGGAGTGATGTTGCTTAACACTTCGGGACTCTTTTCTTGCTTCTAATGAAGTTTTTCTGTTTCTTAATACTTTGCTTAGCTTTTTATTGGAGGAATACTTCATTTTTCTCTTCAACAAAATCCTTTGTTAGAATTTACCGCAGGGTTTTCCTTTTCATAATCAGCTCTTCAGCAGCAGATTTCAAATTCGATCTGAGTACACCAATGTTTCTACTCTGTCCAAATTTGTGTATATTCTTCTTTATTTAGCTACTTAATAATCGTGATATTGTACACTTTTCTAGCCCTTTCTTGAACTGTCTGTGTAATTCAAAACACAAGATTTGTACATGCCAGAAGCCATTGTTAATAAAACTAAAGGTTTACAAGCACTTTTATCCAACGTTACGGATTAACATCAAAACTTGATTTTAATCCGCTGCGTCAGATTTATTCACTGATTTTTCCGACAATAGAATGTATGAACACGTGCAACTTCCTTTATTGCTCGGCAACGAATCTCTCATCTGGTCTGAGTCTAAAAATGACTGATTACTCATCAGAGAATTGAGTCAGCCCGAAAATAGACCCTGAGTTGGTTGTATGTGGCGCTGTAAGCACCAGGAGTTGCCTCCCCTTTCATAATGGGCTGTTGTGAGAAGACCTTCTACTTAGAGTAGGTGGCGCTGCCTATTTGCATATGAACGATACTGGGCAGGTATTAGCCAATAGTCAGCATGGGTCTGGAGCTGGGAGAACTATATAACACCAGTGTTATTTTTTCAATCGACAGAAGCTCCCTAACTGTGCGGACGTGCGAAAACCAAACCAAACCAAACCAAACCAAACCAAACCAATCCAAACCAGACCAGACCAGACCTACACATTATCCCAGGGTCATTCTGGGTGTCAAATTATCATACCTTGTACACGAATGATGTTTTTTCAGTACATGTCCTTCTGAAATGGGTGGGGTTCTAATATGCCCGGGTGTCTTTTATTCCAACAGGTTCCTCTACCAGAAAACAAGTATTATATATATGTGCTCTTTGCGAGACTAGAAGCAATATATATATATATATATATATATATATATATATATATATATATATATATATATATATGTGTGTGTGTGTGTGTGTGTGTGTGTGTTATTCAATGGAACATGTTTGAATATATACATATATTCAAACATGTTCCATTGAATAATATAGACATTATGTATATTTATTTTTATAATAATCCTTTCTAGTTCTATAATCAGTTTCTTGATGTTAACTTGAAATTCATCATAGTTTTTTTTCACACAAGTACTTTCGATCATATCGGAGATCATCCTCAGGGGTGAAGTAAAAAAAAAGGATAAATTTATTGTAATTGTGATCGTTGCGATGGTGATTTAAAAAAAACTCGTTCTGTTATAATACTTTTCAAACTTAAATTTATCCGTTGTAGCTATGGAATGTTTTTCAAAACACGCGTCCCAATGTAAGGGAGATAACCAGAAATATATATATATATATATATATATATATATATATAGTGTGTGTGTGTGTGTGTGTGTGTGTGTGTGTGTGTGTGTGTGTGTGTGTGTGTGTGTGTGTGTGTCTGTACACGCACCCTCGGTTGATTTCGTTCAAATTTGTAAAATGTTTATAACTTTTTCCTTTGATATGATTAAGATGACGAAATAGATTACTAATGGCAGCCATTCGATGGAATCGATTGGCTTTGATCAAAGGACTTTAGACAGTGTTTAGTGTGACCGAATTTAGATCGAACGAAATCGAATAGAAGAAGAAGCAGCAGAAGAAGAAGAAAAGAAGGAGAAGATGATTAGGAGGGAGAGGAGGAAAATAAATACAAAGAAGAGAAGAGAAAAAGAAGTTGGATGAAAACTGCCAGCATAAAATGTCATACGGTGTGACAAGAGGACCCGAAAAATTATGGAGAGGAAAAGAAGAAAAGGTGAAGAGAGAGAGAGAGAGAGAGAGAGAGAGAGAGAGAGAGAAAAAGTGGTGTGAAATATATATAGATAGAAAACGGGGGTAGAAGAAGAAGAAGAAGAAGAAGAAGGAGGAGAAGAATATAAAGTCAGCAACCTTGAATTCCAATAAACCTTTCAAGTTGGCTTGTGTCTTCTTTAATCAAAGGCATCGTTGAAGCGTGAATCAAATAAAAGAGTTCGCTTCTCGAAGATATTGAAAGCGTAAGGAACAATCAAAGACAAAGGGAAATTGATATTTTTCTTGTGAATCAACGAACGGCAAGCCTAACGTCTTTGTGATCCTCGAAATTATAAATTTCAAGGTTCCTCTTCCAAAAATGTAAGACATTTTTCGTTATTTTCAAACATTATTAATTCCAACTTTTGTTACGTTCAAAGCATGTACGACAATAATACGCCCATGTGTATCGGCCATTTTATGAGCAGTAAAAGAAATCTTTATTTTTTGAATGAACAATATGCAAATATTTTTGAGTGCTGTAACTTATTTTTACTCTTTGATAATTGAAATATTTTTCATTTGTTCTGCAAATTCTTCATTGTTCTGAAAATATTTCTTTCTGCCAAAGTGGTTATTGCTATGTTGCGAATGAGTTGTTATATTTGATGAGGAAAGAAGAAGAAATAGTTGAATGTTACTGGAACTTTATTATTTTAAATTCATATTTAAGCCACTTCAAAAAGATTTTGATGCATTTATGACAAAGTGAGACATTATCAATTCTAAGAGAGAAAAAATACTGGATTGTATCAGCCATCAAAGCAGGGTGGATTTTATAACGTTATCGTCTTCGATTTTAGAAGAGATTTGTGTTTTCACATTTAATAAATTTCAGTGGGTGAATAAATTGAATTTTAAAAACGAAAATTTGTACACAAGGAAAGAATACAGGAGTTTCTTCAGAAATATTTTTATCTTCTTAGTTTACCAATAAATCGAGAAAACGTTCCAATGGAAATTAGGATTTCTCTGTCTGTCTGTCTGTCTGTCTGTCTGTCTATCTATCTATCTATCTATCTATCTACAGAGTGTCTACAGGGTGTGATGCGTAAATTGTCGCCATTTTATATTTTTAATTTCTCGCGTGCGCGTTGTTTGGTTTTCACTTTGTCGACTGCACAGTATAGTAGGGTCAGTTGATCACCGTCTGTGAGAAAAAGAGCACCATGACGCAATTCAGTCTGCCAGAAATTTGGAAACCGCATGTTGTACTGCTTGGCATTCGTACCGGAAGCTCCAATACGAACATTTCAGAGTGTTTGGGTGTCAATCTGAGGACAGTGCCAAGAATTCGGAAAGAGTTGGATGCTATATCCAGTCAACGTCATGGTGTTTGGAGTGATCACTAGTGATGGCGTCGTTATGTCTCCATTCGTCTCCCCACGGGACCTAAGACTCAACACGGCGGCCTACATCAAATGCCTTGAAGATGTAATTCTGTCCTGGCTCAAGAGGTTGGCTACCTTATGTCTGGCAACAGGACTCTGCACCATGCTACACAAGCAGGAGAACCCAGTCATGGCTGTCAGACAATTTTTGCGATCATATCACCCCTTACATCTGGCCACATAAATCCCCAGAATGCAACCCCAATGTATGGGGCGCAGTTGAGCGAGAGACTAACAAGAACTGAAGGCAAGGATTGTGGCAGCATTCACCAACTTAAACAAGGAGACAGTCCAGAAGAGTTGCAGGAGATTCCGAAGTCATTTTGCGGGCATGGTTGAAGCCAATGGCAATTTTATTGAATAAATTTACTCTTTAGTATTTCAATATATTTTCGTGTAATTTTGGTAAATATGTCTGTTAAAATGAGATGTCAGTGTTATTTTCATTATTGTGTAATTTAGACAATTTATCTATCTATCTATCTATCTATCTATCTATCTATCTATCTATCTATCTATCTATCTATCTATCTATCGCAGTGTTTTTCCATCAAGGGCTCAAGAACCCAGTTTGTCCTGCTATTTATCCATATATATATATACATATACATATATATATATATATATATATATATATATATATATATATATATATATGTATATATATATATATATACATATATATATATATATATATATATATATATATATATGATGTTCGTTCCGGACTTCACTCGTCTCCCAGGGAGGCTAGCTAATTCTTATCACAGACGTCTGCTCATGTACTTTTGTGTTTCTTTAACACTCGCGAAGCTAACCTGGGATTTATATTACAACTGTCCTAAGCAGACCTTTGTTACAGTTCCTAATTTACCGTCCACATATATATGTAAACACGTTAAGTTTTCTCTTGCCTTTAGAATATGATCTGAGTGTCAAATTCTCCAAGCGCCCTTTCCTCATTCTATGTTCTAGAAATTGCAACTTTTTCTTGCTTTGTTGTTAAATCTCGTATTTACTGAAATGAATAGACATATAGATTTCTTTATTCACCCCAACAACCTTAAATACATTTGAAGAATTTTTTCTCTTTTACAGATTTCCATTTTCATTAGTCAAATGCATTAACGTCTTTAATTCGTGATATTCTGCTCAAATTTGTATTGTTATTTTTAAAAGTAAATGCTACGAACTGTGTATTTTTACGCTATTTGTTCTTTCTCTCATTTGTATATATATATATATATATATATATATATATATATATATATATATATATATATATATAAACCTAAAGAGCCACGTAAACCTACCTAGGTTTCACCTATACGGATCGTCAGGGTACAACTGGCTTTAGGTTTATATTAGGTTTGGTCTACTTCGTGTATTCAGCAGTTTATATAGTTGCTTTTACTCGTTTTGTTTTTTTTTCTTTGGACTCTGAACTTGAATTCTAGACGATTGTTTTCGCCTCAATTTCATGGTTCTTTTTTTATTCCTCATTTTTCCTTGGATATTAGTTTGTTCAACTACAAATCGAAATACCTAAGGTTTTTCGAAGCGAGAACCACTAATTATATATATATATATATGTATATATATATATATATATGTATGTATATATATATATATATATATATATATATATATATATATATATATATATATAAATAGTGATGCTTTTTCAATTTAAAATACTTAACAACTTTAATATGCGAGACTCAGCTTTCAAATTCGTCGTAAATTCCAAGTGACACATGTTTGTTGTTCTTTATTTCCCTCCCTGCACCAACCAAGCCTGGGGGTCTTTGTCGACTCCAACCTCTCATAAAAATCTTTATGCAAATTGGAGTTAGCTAATGTGCTAAATTTAGAGAGACAGCAAAACGTGCTGAGAAGAAAGAAAGCTAATTATCCCAACACCAATTATCAGCCGTATTTAATTTTACACATGCATGTCTAAATGTGTTTTGCTGACGGAAAGAGCAGCAGACTGGCGCACGTAGTAGCATTAATAGAAAGGAAATGAATGAATTTTTGTATTAAACAGGACTGAACAATCCATTCCCTGCAATCTTCTCTTCGTCCCCCGCTTTTGATAATATCCTTTTTCAAGGGTACGCCAGTGTGGTTCGAGTTGGTTTATGGTAGATTGTTTCCTGTTTATTTTGTTTTACGGTATATCAACACCTCAGTGGGTTATTTAATGCCGACAAGATTTTTAGGATAGGTCCGTATGAATAGAATATGTAATAAATCAGTTTGTAGATCAGGTTTCAGTCACGTATTTTAGTAAAGGGGGTTATTATTTTAATACTTACATGGTGTTTTGACCACACTTTTGGGGTTAACTATTTGCCCATAGCTGGAGCCATAACAGGTAAGGATGGATCTAGGAACAAAAAGCAATTTATCTTTAAATTCATGAAGCGCTCAATATATATATATATGGTTTGTATTTCCAGTGGACAGTATGTAAGCAAATATGTGGATGTAGATCCGACGGTATGATGAAAATGTGGAAAAAGACAAAGCAAAATCCGAATATGTGAGTTTACTGTTTTTTATTTTGTTTTTTGTTTTGCTGTCAACGTCAGACGTTTCGGTCTAATAGACCATCTTCAGGGCATGGTTATTGGAGACATATTTATATTTAATATAAATTTAAATATTTAATATTTAATATAAATATAAATATGTCTCCAATAACCATGCCCTGAAGATGGTCTATTAGACCGAAACGTCTGACGTTGACAGCAAAACAAAAAACAAAATAAAAAACAGTAAACTCACATATTCGGATTTTGCTTTGTCTTTTTCCACATTTTCATCATACCGTCGGATCTACATCCACATATTTCCTTACATATATATATATATATATATATATATATATATATATATATATATATATATATATATATATATATATCTATATATATATATATATATATATATATATATATATATATATATATATATATATAAACGAAACCAACGCTAAATAAAATTAATTATGAGTAGCGCAACAATATTTTTAAACGTCTATAAAAGCAATGTTTCGTGATACTCAAATTGTAAAATAATTAATTTTTTAAAAAATTGCAGGTTGGGTATTTTTAAAACATTAAAAATAATATATATATATATATATATATATATATATATATATATATATATATATATATATATATATATATAATTATTTATTTAAAAATTATGACATAAATATGTTATAAAATCACTACAATAATAACCATTTTGTTTCAACACCTCTGGTGTCTTATCAAGTGATGATGTTGAATGTAGAATAAAGTGTTTTAAAACCATTTATTCTACATTCAACATCATCACTTGATAAGACACCAGATGTGTTGAAACAAAATGGCTATTTTTGTAGTGATTTTATAACATATTTATGTTATAACTTTCAAATAAATAATTATATTTGCTCTACTCTGTATTGAGCAGTCTTTAAGAATAGTAATTGTTGGTTATTGGAATTTATACACCATTCCTATACTTGTATATATATATATATATATATATATATATATATATATTATTTTAGGATATTACATAAAAACATGCGAACAGCGCTACACAAATGTAATCTTGTTTCGATGTGCACCAACACATCTCATCAGACTGTTTATTAGACAATTTATACAGATGTAAAACCAAATGCAACCTGTTTTCACGCAAAAAAAGGAAGAAAAGAAAAAGAGTAAGAAAGAAAGACACAAGATACAATCTCTTTTTCCGAGAAAAGGAAGAATAAGAAAAAAGGTGTGAGAAAGAAGAGGGAGGAGATAGCAGCAGAGTTTGTTTTGTTTATAATTAGATCCACCAATCAAAATTGCTTGTTAAATTAAACAAAGCTTTAAACATATAGGTCATATAAAATTAATTAAAAAATATAAAACATACAAAATAAAATGCGACTGTTAATTAAAGGATCTTATATAGGGTGTTAATAAAAGCAATCAATGGAAAATTTCAAAATGTTAGCCAAACGCATATAGCTCTAAACTAAATATTACCAGCAGTACTAGAAGAATAATGGATACTAGGCCGAAATTGATCAAACTGACAGAAAGATAAGCTTTATATGGTGCAACAAGTTTTTTTCTAAAATATAAGAAACAATTGTCAAATTTCAAAGCCTAGCAAGATTTTAGAGTCAAAGGTATGATGTGTTTACAATTAACCGTTAATTCAAATCTTTGATTTAATAAATCATCCCTATTCATAAACCTGATAATCTGCATTTTCTCCTGTAAACACAGAAAACATGGTTCATATAAGGATCTCACATCCTTGCCAGTTTTAAAATTTTCCATTTAAATTTAGGAGTTTTATTTTCATCTTTCAAATTCCAAAAATATTTTGAAAGTGAAGTATTATTTCTATAAGTATCTGCTGATACCACCGGGTTTTGAAAGAAATCTTAGTACTACCAATATAAAACTTTTCAACCCTCGGATTTTCTATTGTAGAGATAGAAAAATAGGATATGTAGATCCTTATATAATCTACATTCTTTAATTAATTTTATATCATCTATATATTTCAATTTTTGTTTCAGCTATTTATTTAAATAATTTTATTAGATTTATATATTTTTAATAATTTTGTTGGATCATTTTGTTATATATATATATCTATCTCTCTCTCTCTCTCTCTCTCTCTCTCTATATATATATATATATATATATATATATATATATATATATATATATATTACAGCAAAATATATATATATATATATTACAGCAGAAAAGAAAAATTACCTCAACATGGGACTTTTTTTGCTGTAAAAATACATATGTTCTGTTATAATAAATACATGGAGTTCTCTGTGGATCAGTTTTAATAATTAATATTACTAGGATCCGCCTGGATTATATACCAATGTATCAATTACGTGTAGTATATATATATATATATATATATATATATATATATATATATATATATATATATATATATATATATATATGACTATATATGTGCACACAGACACAAACATATATAAATATATATATATATATATATATATATTAATGCATGTTTCATTAAATAATATAGACAAGTTTTGTCTATTTATTTTAAGTTCCTTTCATATTGTCTGATAAACTTAATCACATTATCATGTGTGACATAACGAGCTGCGACGCGATTTTCGCTTCCGCGTCTCGTATACACGAGTTTGTCGTTCCTTTAAAATTTTTCATGCAGTAAGGGCGGACTATCATTGTTGTTTCGTCCGTGTTTTTTTTTAGGATTGAAATTGTCATCTTTTATAATGCCTTATGTAAGCCGAAAGCTTAGATTGGATTTAAACATGTATCAATATGGTGATTTCCTTTCGTCTTTCAATGATAATGTTATTAAGCTTATCAGACAATATGAAAGGAACTTAATTAAAATAAATAGGCAAAACTTGTCTATATTATTTAATGAAACATGCATTAATGAAAAATTACTACCTAAGCATACACTATATATATATATATATATATATTATATATAAGCTCTGCATATTTAGGCAGCATATTTTCCTTCAAGCATGTTTGATTGAATAATTTAGACCTATGTCTATTTTTATTTGAATCCTCTCAAATTCATGGATCAATTTCTTAGTGCTGTTACAAAATTCAAATTCTCAAAGCACTCTCTATAAAAAAAAAACACTAAAAATTAATTATGAGTATAGCAACAATGTTTTAAAATATCTATAAAAGCAATGTTTTGGGATGCTCAAATTATAAAAAGTTTAAAAAATAAAATTGAGGGGGATTTGCAGGGTGATTATTTTTAAAACATTCTTTCGGATTTTGACGTTATTCTGGGATCTGTTTTTTGGGGCGTCCAAATCTGTAAATTTCTTTTGCTCAGGCTTAGTCCCGAAAAAAAAAAAAAAAACACACTATAAAATTTTTCTATTTTCATCCATAATATTGAATGTATTAAAATTCTTCAACTTTTTAAGAAGAAAAATCTGAGGTTCATATTAAGAATTGCTGCAAAATATTTTTTATTTATTTGCGATGTCTCTAATTTGTATTTAGATACATTGGATTTATTTTCAATTTTTCTAATTGAATTGCTCACCTATATTGCATATGATCCATTATTGTACATAATTAGGTTACAATAAAATTTGTATTTTATATGAATACGACCTTATGAAAATCGGAATGTAGTAGAATGGCGATGACTTATCATAGATAGGTAGGGGGGATATGATACCCTTGAACAGGCCTTTTCTGGAAGTATATTATGTTGTATGGATTAAATTATTCAACATTTTAACTAGAAAAATCTCAAGTTCATGTTAAAAATTGCCACATAAATTTATTTAAGATGGAATAATCTATTATGACATGTCTCTAATTATTTAAGATGGAATGATCTATTATGACATGTCTCTAATTTGTATTTAGATACATTGTATTTATTTTCAATTTTTCTAATTAAATTGTTCACCTATATTGCATATGATCCATTATTGTACATAATTAGGTTAGAATAAAATTTATATTTTATATGAATACGACCTTATGAAAATCGGGATGTAGTAGAATGGCGATGACTTATCATAGATAGGTAGGGGGGATATGATACCCTTGAACAGGCCTTTTCTGGAAGTATATTATGTTGTATGGATTAAATTATTCAACATTTTAACTAGAAAAATCTCAAGTTCATGTTAAAAATTGCCACATAAATTTATTTAAGATGGAATAATCTATGACCTGTCTGTAATTTGTATTTAGATACATTAGATTTATTTTCATTTTTTCTAGTTGAATTTTTCACCTATATTGCATATGATCCATTATTGTACGAGATTAGGTTACAATAAAATTTGTATTTTATATGAATACTACCTTATGAAAATGGAGATGTAGCTGAGTGGGGACCGTATCAGAGATTCGAGGAGGGCTGTATCACATATTCTTGTGGGGGGGGATAAGTATCAGGAAGCCCTAACACTGGCTCTGTACCCATCGACTTCTGACTACTTCCAGAGCTACGGACTATGTCAAGAATAGAATATAGAGGCAGATTGGTTCCTGGAACACAGCAATGTTTTTTTTTATATTAAATTGCCCAGGCACTTACCAGATCTCAATCTCTTCGAGCACCTATGAGATGTGGTGCAAAGGGAGATCCGAATCCTGGATGTATAGCTAACGAATTGACAACAATTGCAGGATACCATAATAAGAATGAGGACCACAATTTTTAAAGATTGCTTCCAGAACTTCATCGATTTCCATACAAAGTAGAATTGAGGCAGCTCTAAAGACGAGAGTGGGTCATACCCAATACTAGTGTAATCTATGTAATAAAGTGACTAATGAGTCTATCTATAATTTTTTGTTTCATTTTCTTTATAGTTAGGAGCCTCTGGCTATAATAGAATCAGTTTATGATGTTATTATTTATATCAGAATAGTTGCTTTATTTTTTATTTAAATGCTTTGAATGCTAATTCTATTTGCACGTCGACAATGTGCTTAGGAAACTATTATTAAGATATTGTTTTATTTTGATCAATTCTTTGTAAAATAATGTTTGTCTCGAAGACAATAGTTTTGCTCCGTTGATTATTGTCTTTATGAACTGCCATTTTATATCTGTGAGGACATTTACTTCTTTAATTAAGAAGTCAAGATGTTTTGCCTGTGGGAATTTTTTTGATAGAGTTGTAAAATTATCACTACGATTGAAAGAAGAAAAGAAATTCAACAGTTAATGTTAAATTCCTATATGCAGAACAAAGTTCTTCTCAATGATTACATTTCTTTATATTTAGCTTAGATTTTCTATAAAGATGGAGATGTCATCAATATATCGAACATAAAAGTTTGGCAAAAGAACTAACGATTTTATTTTAATAAACTTGTTTAAATGAATTACTTACAGCCTAGATATACGTCATAAGTATATGTATATGTATATATATATATATATATATATATATATATATATATGTATTCACATACATAATATTAGTGGTTAATATACATACATACATATATATATACATAAAAAATATATATATATACATATATATATATATATATATATATATATATATATATATATATATATATATATATATATATATATATATATCAGACCTACAAATTCAAAAACATTTTGAATTTGTAGGTCTGATGAATTGGATCGTGATTACGATTCCAATGTAATAAATTATAACCATGAAATATTAGTGTTTAAGCCTTTTTTATCATATATATATATATATATATATATATATATATATATATATATGTATATAAAAGTGAACATAGAAGTCAACACTTAGAGGCGACAGTCTGTTTCATGCTAGATGCCTGACGATTGCATCTAGCATGAAACAGACTGTCGCCTCTAAGTGTTGACTTCTATGTTCACTTTTATATTTACACACGCTCTATCTCTGATATTGAACACTTTATCCCATAAATATAGCACATTTTAAGACTATATTTCTTCATATATATATATATATATATATATATATATATATATGCTTGTTATATATGGGTAAAACGCTTCTGAAATGTTAAATAAGTAATTTATTTAGATGAAATAGGAACGATGTGGATGAATGACTGTTCTCCAACGTACCTCTAAATTCTTGATCCCATCTTTAAAAAATTCTCATCCTTTGACGTGACAAACAATTTAAATGCTTCGATTACTTCTTCCTTATTGGAGAATGTCTTATTGTGTATGAAAATTCAAAATGCTTTAATAAGTGATAATCATTAGGAGAGGTGAATATGGAGGAAAATCTAATAATGCAGGCTATACTTCAGTTTTTGAGCAGTCGCTTGAGAAACCTTCGGCCATGCGTTGTCATGCAACAAAATTGGGCCATCGCTATTCACAAGTCTAGGCAGTTTCTTTTTACAATTTTTCGTGCATACACTCGATTTCTCCACAATACAAAGTTGCTGTTATTGTTTTCCAAGAATGAATAATTAATAACCCATTTGAAAGACCACCATAGACTAACCATTAACTTTTTAGGGTGCAGTGGATGTTTTGGGTATAGTTTTGGTTGACTCACTTGCATCTAACCACTGGCCTATACGCTTACTATTGTCAAAGAGTATTCATTTTTCATTGCATGTAACGATTCGGTGAAAAATGGTTCTTTTTCTCAGTTTGTACTCATACAGTAAGATTACACGACATTATTACATTGAAATGATTTTCATTGGGCTTATGAGTAACAATATATTGAAAGGAAATTAGCTGTCAATAAAAAGAGTCAGGAATTAGTCAAGATTTTTTATAAACTAAGGTGGTTACTTCGTTAGACGACCAGATCAGCAACCAACCAAAAAATGCGTCATTTCATGTGTGACAACCTAATACACACACACACACACACACACACACACACACACACACACACACACATATATATATATATATATATATATATATATATATATATATATATATATATATATATAAGCAATAATATGTTGGTATGTAATCCAAGTGAATCCTAATAATATAAAATATTAAAACTGATACACAAAAAAGCTCAATGTATTCATAACAGAGTATATAAATTATATAAATATTAAGCCGAAATTACCTCACCAGAATAGCTATTTCAGCCAACAAATTCTATGTTAGCATTTTAAACTCAGAGCTATATATATATATATATATATATATATATATATATATATATGTACATTTCATTGAAAACGACAGACAAAGTGCTTTTATCTAGTTTTGTATGCAATTTCTCATGCGATCCTATAATTTTTTTCTTTTCGGGTGATAAATTATATAAAAACTGTCCGAATGTTCTTTTTATCCGAGCGCTTTCGGTTATACATTTAGCCATTTTCAAGGATTATATTTTAACTGTTGGAATTAGAAATAGTTTGTTGTATGTAAGTTTTATAAAATGTTTCATTTTTTTTTGTTTCAAAACACGTTCAAGATATTATGTCCATGTTCAAAGTTAATATTATTAAGTGTTTGTTTGTTTGTTTTTATTAATAAGGCTTCCATTATTTTTAGCCTTTTTTTTGCATCATCATCTACATGAAAAAAAAAAGGCTAAAAATAAGAAGGCCGGAGCGTACAACGACCGAAACATGGCGACAAAGATGAGGACAATAGTCCGAATAATGTAAATAGTGTACATAATACCTCATCCCAGAAATATAGACAGATACTGAAAGGCCGAAACGTTGTAATAAATATGGTGACAAAGATGAGAACAATAGTCCGAATAATCTAAATAGTGTACATAATACCTCATCTCTGAAATATAGACAGATACTGAAAGGCCGAAATGTTGTAATAAATATGTCGACAAAGATGAGGACTATAGTCCGAATAATGTGAATAATGTACATAATAGCTAATCTCAGAAATATAGACAGATACTGAAGGGCCGATATGTAGTAATAAATATGGCGACAATGATAAGGACAATAGTCCGAATAATGTAAATAGTGTACATAATACCTCATCTCAGAAATATAGATAGATACTGAAAGGCCGAAACGTTGTAATAAATATGACGACAAAGATGAGGACAATAGTCCGAATAATGTAAATAGTGTACAAAATACCCCATCTCAGAAATATAGACAGATACTGAAAGGCCGAAACGTTGTAATAAATATGGCCACAAAGATGAGGACAATAGTCCGAATAATGTAAATAGTGTACATAATACCTCATCTCAGAAATATAGACAGATACTGAAAGGCCGAAACGTTATAATAAATATGACGACAAAGATGAGGACAATAGTCCGAATAATGTAAATAGTGTACATAATACCTCATCTCTGAAATATAGACAGATACTGAAAGGCCGAAACGTTGTAATAAATATGACGACAAAGATGAGGACAATAGTCCGAATAATGTAAATAGTGTACATAATACCTCATCTCAGAAATATAGACAGATACTGAAAGGCCGAAACGTTATAATAAATATGACGACAAAGATGAGGACAATAGTCCGAATAATGTAAATAGTGTACATAATACCTCATCTCAGAAATATAGACAGATACTGAAAGGCCGAAACGTTATAATAAATATGACGACAAAGATGAGGACAATAGTCCGAATAATGTAAATAGTGTACATAATACCTCATCTCAGAAATATAGGCAGATACTGAAAGGCCGAAACGTTGTAATAAATATGGCCACAAAGATGAGGACAATAGTCCGAATAATGTAAATAGTGTACATAATACCTCATCTCAGAAATATAGGCAGATACTGAAAGGCCGAAACGTTATAATAAATATGACGACAAAGATGAGGACAATAGTCCGAATAATGTAAATAGTGTACATAATACCTCATCTCTGAAATATAGACAGATACTGAAAGGCCGTAACTTTGTAATAGATATGGCGACAAAGATGAGGACAATAGTCCGAATAATGTAAATAGTGTACATAATACCTCATCTCAGAAATATAGGCAGATACTGAAAGGCCGAAACGTTATAATAAATATGACGACAAAGATGAGGACAATAGTCCGAATAATGTAAATAGTGTACATAATACCTAATTTCAGAAATATAGACAGATACTGAAGGGCCGAAACGTTGTAATAAATATGGCGACAAAGATGAGGACAATAGTTCGAATAATGTAAATAGTGTACATAATACCTCATCTCAGAAATATAGACAGATACTGAAAGGCCGAAACGTTGTAATAAATATGGCCACAAAGATGAGGACAATAGTCCGAATAATGTAAATAGTGTACATAATACCTCATCTCAGAAATATAGACAGATACTGAAAGGCCGAAACGTTATAATAAATATGACGACAAAGATGAGGACAATAGTCCGAATAATGTAAATAGTGTACATAATACCTCATCTCAGAAATATAGGCAGATACTGAAAGGCCGAAACGTTGTAATAAATATGGCCACAAAGATGAGGACAATAGTCCGAATAATGTAATTAGTGTACATAATACCTCATCTCAGAAATATAGACAGATACTGAAAGGCCGAAACGTTATAATAAATATGACGACAAAGATGAGGACAATAGTCCGAATAATCTAAATAGTGTACATAATACCTCATCTCTGAAATATAGACAGATACTGAAAGGCCGAAACGTTGTAATAAATATGGCAACAAAGATGAGGACAATAGTCCGAATAATGTAAATAGTGTACATAATACCTTATCTCAGAAATATAGGCAGATAATAAAAAATAATATTAAAAAATTAAAATCTTCAGACCCACTGTCTTGTATATTAATATTCTTTCGTTTTTATTATTTCAGTTAGATTGCTCGACTAGTTTCGGCCAACATCGCCATGATCAGGAGAAAAATAATTCATGCAATATATATATATATATATGTATATATATATATATATATATATATATATATATATATGTGTGTGTGTGTGTGTGTGTGTGTGTGTGTGTAAATTATTTTCAGAGAGGGTTTATCTATAAAGGAGCAAAATGTATAAAAAGAGGAAAACTATTTTTAGCCGACGCATCTCGTCTTCTGATTATGACATTTATCTTGATGAAGTCTCTCAGAGGACGATACGCGTCTGCTCAGAATAATTTTTACTCTTGTCTTTTTATTCATACATATATATATATATATATATATATATATATATATATATATATATATATATATAATACTGAAAACATTTTTTTATGTTTTATATATAAAATGATGCCTATGTAGTATATATATTTTGCGTTTTATTTGCATATTTCTGTATTTGCTGAGTTATGAATCTGTGGGGTTTATATCTACACTGTCGACGCTTGTTTTTTAACGTCAGTGAACATTTTTATATTTACATACGCTAATATTGAGCGCTTTCAATGATAAATATATCATAGGTTAAAACTGTATTTCATCGCACGCACGCACACACACACACACATACACACACACACACACACACACACACATATATATATATATTCAGGTACGATGAGAACGAACAGAGTACACTTCCAATGTTCGGGACATTTAATTTAAAAGATATATATATATATATATATATATATATATATATATATATATATATATATATATATATATATATATATATTACCGAAAAAACATTGTTGAAAGTTTTCTTTTACATATGATATGAAGCGTATATAGTATATATATATATTCAGTGTATTTGAGATTGTATATTCATTTATGTCCACTAATTGTTGTCATATATATATATATATATATATATATATATATATATATATATATATATATGTGTGTGTGTGTGTGTGTGTGTGTCTGTGTGTGTATGTGTGTGTGTGTACTCTTGTGTATGTTTGTGTGCGTGTGTGTGTGAGCCTCGTAAAAAACGAAAAGAATCTAATCAAAATAATAGACAAGACATAAAGCGTTGGCTGACGGAGTTGGTGTCACGTGATGGTTCGCTTGAAACGTGTCGCTCCCGACTGCCATGTTCTCATCAAAACGTCCGGTCTTCCCATTAAGCGAACAGTTTTTCTCTGTCAAGTTGTGCCAATCACAAGACCAATCTCTGTGGCCCATTGTCAGCAAGAACACAGTGCAAGGGTTCAACTGTAATGAATGGGTTTACTACATGGATCACCGACACAAAATCTGGCAAGAGAACTTTAAAGAAAAATGCTTAAAAAAAAAAACGAAAAGAAATGAAAAGAGGAAAAAATGAAGTCTCCCACCTCAAAAACTACAATTTTAAAGCAAACGAATCATTTATCTTTGCGTCGGGATCTGTACCTGATTTGCTGGACAAAATTAATTTATTAACTTCGTCAATGCCTGTGATAATGGAAAGCAAGAAGAAAGGACTATTAAAAGTAGGAAGATAGATTGCATAGTCGTCAGCAAAAGAGACAGTCCAAGGTTGAACAACGAATTGGGGACGTCAAAATCAACTATCTAAGTATCTAGTTAGTGAAGTAAGAGAAGACAGAATACGTGACACAGAAATCTGAAGTCTTATAGCTATAGCGAAAGAAGAATTTTGTTTCATCATTTCGCCCCAAGCAAGGCAATAAAGCCACTAAGACGCAAAGGGAGGGTTACTGAGTGTTACGGAATATGAATACTACTACTACTAGAGGGGACAATAACAGAACTGGAATTAAGAAAACAGAAGATAACGATTGACATTGCATTTAAACTTTTGAAGATCAAAGTTGACTTGAAAGAAAGAAGTCAGAAAAGTGTTCAACGAGCGAGAAATGCCGAGATGCCAGGTTAGGACCAATAACATTGTCGGAAAGGGGCCTTAATAGTAAATTTTCGTTATATACATGTGTTGGCATGCTATGCAATATACAATCTCCTCTATAGTAGCAGATTCTGGACAGTCTCACAGAGATGTGTTTCCAAAGTATAAATGTTGAGAATATACAGGGGAGAGAGAGAGAGAGAGAGAGAGAGAGAGAGAGAGAGAGAGAGAGAGAGAGAGAGAAAATGTGAGCAACGAGAAATCTTTGAAGAATATATCGGGATATATTTACACATATCCTCATCTTTGTTATTGTTATCACGACGTTTCGGCCGTTGTGTCCTCCGGCCTTCATCAAATGCTCGTTGATCCGGGTAACCTACAGGGCATTCCGAAATTAATCGTTTATTTGTCCTCCGGAAGTAGATTGTTCGCGTTTTGCTGTCCATACCTAAGGCGGATAACTTATCGAGTTCCTATTTTTACTATTGCGCAGTTATTTCTCGTCCCGAGTCCCAAGTACACACTCCTCGGCCCAGGAATCGAAGAATAAGCTTTGTGAGTTAAAGCGTTGGTTCGCATATTTGGTGACAACGTAATTAAGGGCCCAGTCCCTGGGCCGGGCACTTGGGAGAGCTTTAACTCATAAACGTTACGGTATGGTCGGTTCGTATTTAATATTTTATTGTACTCGTAATATTACTAATTGCGGTATCATTTTCAATTTTAACTATTTGAATCATTGGGAATTATTATTTATTTTTTTTATTAATATTTCTTTTTATTTTTAATTATTGCATATGTTTGTTGGACACATGCAAGATTAGTAGAAGTAATATTATCTTGATTTGGAGATACACGAAGCAATTGTTGGAAGCATTGTTGACTCGTATTATTTTTGAGTACATTATGTAACTAGTGAGCAAACTCAAATGACTGGACCCACTTTATAGTGCCCCCAAATAAAGGTTAACCAATCAGAAGGCGTAAAATATTCAATCCGTCTTGTATAAGGGCGGCCATTTTGGTTACTCTATCCAAATGTCCAAAGCGAACCTGTCAGAACCAAAGATGACCAGAACAGAAGAAAGAACTACGCTCTGCTAGTGAAACGAGATACCCACTGCTAACCTGAACTACGCTTTCCTACTGTCTTCGAAATATTCACTGCCAACCTCTGGATTCTATATTCAAAGACTACCGTCATCATGAGCAACAATTATTTCAATTAATTTCAAATGTTTGGTTGCACACGTTGTATTAGTAAAATCCAGAGAAGGGTCTGCAATATAATCGATCCTGACTAGCTTCTTCTGTCTGTTCTGCAAATATTTTCATGGTAACTGCCTTGACTATATGAATTTAATCCTGCTACTAAATTGGCAATTAGGTCTCACCGTTTTACTGTTGAACTCGCTAGATGCAACCGGCACTTCTATTTTAACAGTTTCTTTTCTCGCACTTCCCGCCTGTTGAATTTCTTTCTCATTTCTCGCTTCCCTGATAACTACAATCTTGAAAAATTTAAATGCGACGTCAATCACCTGTCCTCTTGAACACTTTTCGTTTTACGCCCTTTCTTCAATCTCTCCCTCTCCATTTTCAATCCTCTCATTCTCATTCCCTTTCACTCCCTGTAACCGCCACTGCGTCTTGGTGGCTTTATCACCTTGCTTGGGGTGAAAAATCTGGAAAAGAAAATCAATACTAAATTGATTTTTTTTATTAGATGAATCATTGGCAACTCAGATAACGCTAAAGCTGTTGAGAAATATGCAAAGTCTCAGTTGTATACAGCTGCTTTCTAAGATCAAAGGTTAAAAATGGCTTCAAGCGAAGGAAGCCTATAGTTTCTGGCGAGGACCATCGTTCTTTGAACCTCTTGGACTGGCGCTACACAATCACAAAGATAACTGAACCCATATCAGTCGAGTAATTTCAACAGTTGTAAGTACTAAAATGGCCAGTATATGTGTGACTCAAAGAGAAAATGATGACATACCATGTGAACGTTCCACACTACTTCAAACAAAAGGTTAGCAAGGAAACCGCAATCATCACTGGAAAGGGCAATGTCAGTCCTGGCACTTGAGAAACATTTTATTTAAAAATTGTTTTAATCGAAAGAATCTATAAATTTCAACTGAAAGTAGCACTGGCTGCTCGGTCAATGAATGCTGAATGTTTCCTTATAAGGAAAAGGCTAATATTACCATTATCATTTGAGATGATGAGAACAGATACTACACGGGATTTACTTGACCTCCCACAAGGCCAGGTTGTGACACAAGGTCGGAGTTTAACGTGGGAAGGGAGGGGGAATGGACCCGAGTTTTCACCCGGGTCGCAGTGCTTTGGCTTTAGCTAGTCATAGCTGGTCTTGGCTGGTCATAGCTTGTCCAAGCTAGTCAGACATAGCCACGATACTACCAGCGCAGGGACGAATCCCTGCCGCCGGCCTGTATCGGAGAAGGAATCCCGGCCCCATAGGCGATCATTCAGTGAGTATTCTGCGAACAGATACTACACGGGATTTACTTGACCTCCCACACGGTCAGGTTGTGACACAAGGTCGAGTTTAACGTGGGAAGGGAGGGGGAATGGACCCGAGTTTTCACCCGGGTCGCAGTGCTTTGGCTTTAGCTAGTCATAGCTGGTCTTAGCTGGTCATAGCTTGTCCAAGCTGGTCATAGCTAGTCAGACGTAGCCACGATACTACCAGCGCAGGGACCAATCCCTGCCGCCGGCCTGTATCGGAGAAGGAATCCCGGCCCCATAGGCGATCATTCAGTGAGTAATCCGCGAACAGATACTACACTTTGATCCCAGCCCAATGGTCAGGAAGTGAAGAAAAGCTTGAATAGCACTGGCTGCATGATCAATGAAAGCTGAATGTTTCTTTATAAGGTCACGGCTAATGTTTTCATCGCCATTACCATATTAATTCTGGCGACTATTTAATTTTAGCTTTAATTTTCCTTTCATATTTTCGCTAGTAATATTAGTTGTACTAATGAATTCTTCCAAGATCAAACTTTACCAACTATTCTTCTTAAGTCTAAATGCCAACGTTTTAGCCATATAGAATCTCGCTCATTAAAAATTACATTGTTTTTCTAGATTTAGTCTTAGAATTGAATAGCTTTCACCGATTTGATTGATTTGTTTTTTACGTCTTACCAACCTTTTCAGGTTATTTAAAAGCAGAAAATAATTTTAGGGTCTAAGAAATTTTGGAGATAATCATTTAACCGATAGCTGTAGGAGAGAAGATGTGTATTCATATCTTTCATGAGGTTACTCCTGCTTAAGTGAGTAAAATGAATATGAGTGCAATTGGAACGCGGAGAGACGAAGTTCATTTCCGAGCCGTCATCTATAAACTACCCCCACACCCATAACTTACAGCAACTGGTATTCTCAAGCTGTCACCCATCAAGGTACTGACTAGACGTCACGTTGCTTAACTTCGGTGATCGTATAAGGAACGGTGTTTCAACGCAATATGCCTGTAAGTCAACTGAATGGCTCTAAAACAAGAGCACGCGAACCTATTCTGTTTAAATATATATGGAATAGATATCCTGCAACATTTGGTATGTGATTTGACAACTGTTTATGTTGGTTCAAAATAAAAGGAAATTCGCTACAAATGAACCCAAAAAACAAAGAGAAATTGGTAGCCACTGACGCTAGTAATATCGATAAAAAATTAACTATTTATTATAGCACCTATTATGGCGGTGTCGAAAGATCAAATGACTTGCCAACGACACCTACAACGGCCAGTACTAAAATGAGATGGGATATTATTATTATTATTATTATGATTATTATTATTATTATTATTGTCTGAACTTTTATCGACCTTTACGACAAATTCCCATTTTACGTTGCCCGATTATCATTGGCTTCTACTAATGCAGCATTTTTTGATCTGGTCGAAAAACATTAAAGATGAGTTATCCTTGAAGTTCAAAATTTGATCGGCACGTTATTGGTCAAAGATTTATTTTATCAAAACGGAAATGAAACAAAATTCCACATACTTGGCGTATGATCATAGAAATTCGCGGAAAGTATTTTTGAAGTTTTAATTTTAACGTTGTTTACATTATTCGGACTATTGTCCTCAAGTTTGTCGCCATATTTATTACAACGTTTTGGCCGTTGTACGCTCCAGCCTTCTTCAGGTGCTTGGAATGTCCAACTGAACCCTTTATTTCGCTCGCTGGGGTAGACTGTTCTAGTTCCACGTGTCATGTTTTAATGGATGTCACTTATCAGTCATCTCCTGCTAATTTCCATCTCAAAATTCTCCACTAGCTCAAGGACACATGGCACAGTAGATAAAGGCATTTGTTAGATACAGTGACACGACCCAAAGGGTGTGAGTTCAATACCTGGTTAAGGCAGTCTACCCCAGTGAGCGAAATAAAGGATTCAGTTCGACATTCCAACCACCTGAAGAAGGCCGGAGAGTACAACGGTCGAAACGTTGTAATAAATATGGCGACAAAGATGAGGACAATAGTCCGAATAATATAAATAGTGTACATAATACCTCATCTCAGAAATATAGACAGATACTGAAAGGCCAAAACGTTGTAATAAATATGGCGACAAAGATGAGGACAATAGTCCGAATAATATAAATAGTGTACATAATACCTCATCTCAGAAATATAGACAGATACTGAAAGGCCAAAACGTTGTAATAAATATGGCGACAAAGATGAAGACAATAGTCCGAATAATGTAAATAGTGTACATAATACCTCATCTCAGAAATATAGACAGATACTGAAAGGCCAAAACGTTGTAATAAATATGGCGACAAAGATGAAGACAATAGTCCGAATAATGTATATAGTGTACATAATACCTCATCTCAGAAATATAGACAGTTAATTTTAACATATGAATAAATTTTGCGGAATTAACTTACTTGAATAAAGATGAAAATATACACGGACTTTATCGACATACGCTCTGCCTTGAGTGTTGATGTTAATAAAATAGTGCTCGATATGATATAACAGAGCTATTAAGTATATATTAATAAATATACATAATATCCATTACGAGTAGCACGACTCGGAGTTTCAGGCACAAAGCAATGTTCATGTGCTGTATAGTGTATATGGTGAACTCTCCCGTATTCGTCGTATAAAGGTCAAGCGGCTCTCTTCCTAGGAACCGACAGCCAGACACCAGCATATATAATTTGATTATAGTGCTGAAGGTTTTGTGCAGACGAGCCAGATACAGAGATCTGGTGCAACGTGTGCTACAAAGGTCCCCAACCAACCCTCCTCAGGTTTTGAATTCAGGTTTCCTTCTTCTAGAGCAGTTGCCATCCAAGGCTATAGAAACCAGTCTACGCAGTCTGCCATTTTATATTTTATATATCTCATATATTTACCCATATATGGGGGAGAAGAAGAGGATTCATACTTTTGCCAAGGGTTATTAGCACGTAAGTGAATGTAACGGATTCGACCGGAAACTTTTTTTCTGGTCAGTACAAAATATCCATTTTATTAGAATAGGTTTCTCCAAAATCAGCACTTGTTATCTGGTATTTAATGCTTAAGTGTGAATTTCAAATCCTGGCAAGAGGAACCACATTGTCATGATGCCTCAGCTACGAAGACTTCAAAATTAAGCAAAAGGCAAGTTAGAAAATTGCTTCATTGTGAAGGTCTTTGTAGATGAGCGGTCAAAGCACGACGTATTTATTATATCGTGATCGATCGCAAAAGTCGTGACCCCTGAGAGTCGTAGGTGCACCTTTGTACTGTAGCCGCAGTAGAAGTGGTGTTTCTTGTGCAAAAGAGCCTGACAGAGCCCAAACCTCTTCAGTCCGGAGTCTGCAGTCTTTAAGTGTTGACCATGTTCACCATAGTCTATGAATATAGAATCCAGCGCAGTACGTAATCTGTTCAATGAAACAACGTTAAAGATTAACACTCACGAGTCAGACACTACTGAATCTGACTATATCGCCAATACCACCAGCAGCTGTTCCTTAATTCTTCAGTCTTCGATATCAAAGTCTGACAGTGAATATTCCGGAAAAAACATGGCCGCCTTTATACACGTCCCATTAAATATTTTGAGCCATCTGAGTGGTTAACTCTCCTATTGGTGAACTATAAAATGAGTCAGCTCATTTTGGCTGGCTCACTAGTACACCAAGGTACCCCAAAACTCCAACATTAAGTACCTTCAAGACTTCGTCCGTAAACTGTTTACGGCAAAATTCAAAGCCAGTGTCTTCGTCGGGCCACAAATAAAGAAATAAAGAATGCCTGGAATTTCTCAAGAAGGTTCAGTAGGACGGAGTAAACAGCGTGGAAGAGCTTTGTCGCAGTTGTCCAGGGCTTCTTGAGGAATCACAATGCCGAAAACGATGTGGAGCTTGTTGAGACCCTGGTGAAGATCTACAGCAAAATAGGCTGCAGGATGTCAAAGTGCATATCCTTGACGCTCATCTTAATAAATTTAAGAACATGGAGGCGTACTCGGAGGAGCAAGGCGGGCGCTTTCACCAGTATTGTTATGGTCCAGGTTAGGACCAAGGAAGAACAACACGAACACAAGAGTAGAAATAACGAAAATATATTACACGGAATAATAATAGAAGATGAGGAAGGTGTTAGTATGACTGTCCGTCTGATTTGGAGTGAACTACTATCGGTTCGACTCGATTCGTCTCTCTCTCTTGAGATGTGTAGTATACATAGTGTTAGGAAGAGTTCATTTTGTAGTTATAGGTAAGGACCCATAACAAGTATAGACTGGACTTTGAATACCGTAAGGATCGTATAATGAAAATATGATAGAAGATTATATTTGGGTGGCTGATTTCTGAAAATAATTGACAGCACTAGCTTCGTAGGCATTCGCTCATGTATATTCAATTTTTTCTATTGTTGTAGAGCTCTCGCAAGTCAAAGCTCATCATTTTTCTATTGGTTGGGCCAGTAACAGCTGTATCGGCCGTAAGATCTCGTCTCCTTGTGCCCCAACAGCTATTTTCAATAAATATTTTTCAGTGACTGGCCATGTTGATCGGATTAAGTTAGGTGGAGCTTCAAATTCATCCATCAACTGGCAGATATTTTCGTGTTTGTTGTGAGTTCAATATCTGGCTACTGCAGTGATGAACAAAAATTGGGAGAGTTGATGGACGAAAAAAGGGGTTTAGTTCGAAATTCCAATCTCCTGAAGAAGACCGGAACGTACAACGGCCGGAACGTCGTGAATATGGCGATAAATATGAGGATAAGAGTTCGAACAATGTAAATAATTAGAATACCTGATTTCATATTGAGTTTGTGATATTAATGGACATTAAAGGACATTACTAATACGTAAACGCCAGAATCAATTTTAAATGAACAGTCCTGTAGAATGTTTTAGTAGTGCGTGCCATTGTCTTTCATTAGGGATATTAGGCAATGTTGTCGTCTATATTCTCTACGGTGTCAACCCTTCGATTTCGACAAAATATACCAAAATGGTTATGTTTAACACATTTAAGCTTTCCTTTAACTCGAAAGGTAATTTTCATATACCATTTTGAGCGCAATTCTTGCATCTGTTACCCTCTTCTTCCTTACCAACACCGGAAGAGGGTTAACGTCATCACCGACACCCGGCCTGTTTCCATCCGCTTGCATGCAGTAATGGAAAACGCTGCTTCTCCGTTTGCATGTTTACCTGTGAATTTTGATGATCATTTGCTATTGCTCCCTTCAGGTTCAGGTAAGGTTCGAGTTTTTCTCCCGATAAATCCCTGTCACTATGACTAACCATATTGGCGATTCCTTCCCGGGAAAGGCGGGGCGTGTTCCGCTGGGTCATACAAATTCCGAATATCAGAGTTCTTTATTCTTGCAGAGGAGGCAGAGGATTAGTTCAACTAGAACGGTTGCAAAAAACAAAAAACCCTACCACAATCAGTCTTCAAAGATGCCTAGAAAGTAGAGAAGATTAGAGAATAATCTATGTCAATAACATGAAAGAATTGATTGATTTTTGCGGTTTATCAACCCTTTGCAGGTTGCTTGAGTCCAGATAACATTTTTAGATTGTAAGAATGTTTAGAAACATAATAATGATTTGGTAATACAAGCCCTACGAATTAAATCACAGTTGGGAAGAGAAAAGGTGAATTCTTACCTTTCCTAAAGGATATTTCTGCTTAAGTGAATCTAACGAACCTTACATGGAATTGGAACTCATCTAACTGATTTCCAATTGCTAGCCGGCATTAAATTAAACTTAAATCACCTTGTTGTCTCAAGTAACCCCTCTAGGTACTCGCCAAGCACAACATTGAGCTTGACTTTGGTGATCGTATAGGAACCGGTGAACACGAAATAAATAAGAAACTTTATTCAGTAAGAAAGGAAGTCAAAACAACAAATTGAAAAGCCAATTACAAGTGAATGAAGAAGAGAAAGTAAATCATAATAGACCCGGAAGAACGTATAAAATGAAGGCAAAAGAAAATGCAATGGACAAAATACAGAAACGATGGCAAGAAGATAAACTTCTTCAGATAGAGAGAGAGAGAGAGAGAGAGAGTGAGTGAGTGAGAGTGAGAGAGAGGGAGAGAGAGTGAGTGAGAGTGTGAGAGAGAGGGAGGGAGAGAGTGAGTGAGTGAGAGTGAGAGGGAGAGGGAGAGAGAGTGTGAGAGAGAGGGAGAGAGAGAGTGAGTGAGTGAGAGTGAGAGAGAGAGGGAGAGAGAGTGAGTGAGAGTGTGAGAGAGAGGGAGAGAGAGAGAGTGAGTGAGTGAGTGAGTGAGTGAGTGTGAGAGAGAGAGGGAGAGAGAGTGTGAGAGAGAGGGAGAGAGAGAGGGAGTGTGAGAGTGAGAGAGAGAGGGAGAGAGAGAGAGGGAGAGAGAGTGAGTGAGTGAGAGAGGGAGAGAGAGAGAGTGAGTGAGTGAGTGAGAGAGAGAGGGAGAGAGAGAGGGAGAGGGAGAGAGAGAGGGAGTGAGAGAGAGAGAGAGAGAGAGAGAGATAAGGTTACTACAAATAGAGTTCAAGATATGCCCAACCCAAGTATAAGCCGACGCATGTAGAAAGAATCATGTGAGGGTCACGCTCAAAGGTTGACAAATGTGATTCTCCTTCCATACAACGATTTATTCTCCTGTACACGTGCTTTGAAGTAACGGTTCCTCCCCTCGATGACCACAGAGAAAAAACATATATTATTATTTTTTTTTCTATTTAATGGTTGCTCTGTTCTTAGAGGGGACAGGAAAAGAGCGTTCCATTTACGGTTTCACAACTTGTTATTTTCGTCCACCGTTTCACTTGTATCCTGAAAAATAACCTTTGAACGTCTCCGATCTGATCGATATCAGGCAAAACACTAACAGTATTCAGTTTAACGCCCGAGATCTGTTAGGTACAGGGGTGGGGCGAGCTAGCTGGTTTCGTTGAACGTTGCTAACAATATCGATACTCATTGGTTGCACCATACTTGGGCTCTTGTCTGAAATTAAACCATGTTTAGCAAATAACAACACAACACCAAAGTTCGATTGAGGATCAAAGTTTTTTTTTGTTTTTTTTCAAGTAATACCGACCATTGAAAATTTGGCAATTTACGAAAAAAATAAGTCCCCAAGGTCGGAAGAAGCGGGAATATTTTACGCTTTGATCTTTACAGCTGCAGAATTTCATCCTAATTTGAAACAACTCTGAAATCGAAAGAGAAATGGGGGCGAGATCAATAACCAAAAACGGGCGCTTCGGGAAAACTTAAGAGATAAATAAAAATGTCCGTCGTTAGATGATAGAAAATAAAATAAAAAAACAAAATGTAGATAAGTAGAATTCTAAATCTGTAAGTTTTGATATTCAAATTTGTAAATCATCCAATGAAAATAAAGTTTTGATATTCAAATTTGTAAATCATCCAATGAAAATAAAGTTTTGATATTAAAATTTGTAAATCATCCAATGGAAATAAAGTTTTGATATTTAAATTTGTAAATCATCCAATGGAAATAAAGTTTTGACATTCAAATTTATGAATCATCCAATGGAAATAAAGTTTTGACATTCAAATTTATGAATCATCCAATGGAAATAAAGTTTTGACATTCAAATTTATGAATCATCCAATGGAAAGAAAGTTTTGACATTCAAATTTATGAATCGTTCAATGGAAATAAAGTTTTTTTTTCCTTTTAGGATGGAATGAAAGCCCTCTGGTGTACTTTTTTCAATATATAGCTTGCCACTCGTATTCGTGAAAACACGTCTACTAGGGCGGCTAGCCAATCCCTATTGCAGGCGCTTACTGCAAATATACTGAGCTGATATTAGTTAGTTTCGGGGGAAAAGCGTGTTATCTAGCGTTGTCAAATATTTGAACAAGGCCAACACGCTCAAACCATCGGCCACGATGACTTGTGACTTCGTGCTAGCACAGCTATTGATGGCCCCCAGTCGTACCATCTAGCCAATTTTATTCACAAGACTTTTCAGGCAATTTCCAAAGGTGCTGCACGCTGGGATCGACCCCTACAGTCCAATAACATGAAAAATCAACCATGGTGATATTTGAACCCGGCTCGCATGGTCAGAATACGAACGTTGTAACCACTCGGCCATACTTACCGTTAAATAACCATAAATTTTGTAATTAATTTTTATTTGTTTTCTTTGCAGAGTACTTGATATCAATGTACATCAATCAAGATACGTAATACTTATTCATAAACTATCCAACCATACATAACGTACAGCACCTGGTGTTCTGAAGGTGTCACCCATCAAGGTACTGACCAGTCTCCACGTCGCTTAACTTCAGTGATCGTACAAGAACCGGTGTTTCAACGTCATATGGCCGTAAGCCAATTGAATAGCTCTAAAACAAGAGCACGCGAACCTATTCTGTTTAAATATATAATATGGAATAGATATATTGCAACGTATCTGATTAGACAACTGTTTCTGTTGATTCGAAATAAAAGGAAATTCGTTACAAATGAACTAAGAAAACAAAGAGAAATTGGTAGCCACTGACGCTAGTAATATCGATAAAAAATTAACTATTTATTATAGCACCTATTATGGCGGTGTCGAAAGATCAAATGATTTGCCAACGACACCGACAACGGCCAGTACTAAAATGAGATGGGATATTATTATTATTATTATTATTATTATTATTATTATTATTATTATTATTATTGTCTGAACTTTTATCGACCTTTACGACAAATTCTCATTTTACGTTGCCCGATTATCATTGGCTTCGACTAATGCAGCATTTTTTGATCTGGTCGAAAAACATTAAAGATGAGTTATCCTTGAAGTTCAAAATTTGATCGGCACGTTATTGGTCAAAGATTTATTTTATCAAAACGGAAATGAAACAAAATTCCACATACTTGGCGTATGATCATAGAAATTCGCGGAAAGTATTTTTGAAGTTTTAATTTTAACATATGAATAAATTTTGCGGAATTAACTTACTTGAATAAAGATTAAAATATACACAGACTTTATCGACATACGCTCTGAAAAAGCTAAGTTTATATATAAATTTAAATGTTCTTTGCGAGATATTATCTCCAACAGAAAAAAATCCATGTGTTGGTGAAATCACAACGACATTGTCTAGAAGCTTGAGTTTTCATTTTAATAATGCATCTAACGTGTCGAAAATAGATCTATACTTTTTCATGAAAAAAGTAAAAATTGTTGAAGCAATCTATATAAAAATATTTAAACCAACCCTTAATAAAATTAATTAAAAATACTGCTCAAATTTTTACCTTAGATAGTTTTAAAAGATCTAGGTTTTAACTAATAGCTTTAAATAATTAAAAAAAAGTAGCTAGACATCTCAATGACTTAGTTACCTACCTTGGTATTATTACACGTCTATGTTTCCATCATAAAATTTAATAATTGTACAGTACATAAATTTACCGATTTTCACTTCACAAATAAAAAAAGTGAATTTTCAGATGAACACAGCAATTTTACCGTAGCAAAAACAACACCAGAAATAATTGTAGCCGCTTGGTGTTGACCTTAATGTCCACTTTTATATTTATATACACTGTATCATAATAGTGAGCACTTTAATCCATAAATATAGCATACCTTAAAAGCATATATATATATATATATATATATATATATATATATATATATATATATATATATATATATAAAGATTGTTTTTTTCTGGTGGATAATGTTTTTAAGACAACCAGATTCGAACATTTTTATTTGTTTATGTATATGAGAGAGATAGAGAGAGAGACTGTAGAATCATGGGGATCAACACTCTATGGTGACTGTCATTTTCCTATGTCCAAAGTCTCTATATCTATAAAAACTCTATCTCCGATATTGACCGGTCTTTGTTTTTAAATGTAGTAAATTTACAACAATACACACACACACACACATACACACACACACACACACACACACACACATATATATATATATATATATATATATATATATATATATATATATAGATATATTGTTTAGGACACACTCACACACACTCATACATATACGTTAAGTTTTTCCCTGACATATATATATAGAGATAAGTGACAGTCTGTTTCCTGGTAAACGCAATCGTCAAGCCATGTGTGTTGTGTTTTTGCTCGATACAGGTCAGTGATGCATTGTAGATAGTCTATTCAAATACACGCTCTTAAGTAGGCGCCAGAGGGAGTCGTCAGTGATCTAAATTGACTTGGCTCATCAGGGAGTCTCGGGATTTTCAACACCATACACCGCATCACCAAGTTGACTCAATCAGGGGAGATCAATCCCTGATTTCCCCTCGCAATCAAACGCTAGCAGAGACTCTGGCCTTTTTCATGAATTACACGAAAATAGACCACGTTTTCCGCACAGCCGATTGGATGTTTATAACAACCAATCCGCTGTTCGGACTGTCTTTTAAATGGTTAACAGTAGGAACTGGCTTCTTTTTTTTCTTTTCGGTGGATAGCAGTTTCATTGGATTACCGATGAGGTTCTTAAATGTAACCCTTTTTGTTATTTCCTAAGTATAGTTGGATGTCTTACGATAAATATTTGCGGTTTTGTTTTTATTTGTATTGTCTTATTGGCGCTATTTATAGTGTTGTAACTTAACTTTTTATTTTTTATTATTGATTATTTTATTGTTGGTTGTTATTACTAAATTTTCTTTTGTTTATCTGTGCGTGTATGGTTTATTAATTTGTTTATTATTTATTTAATTTTTTATCAGTTTCGGTTCATTTATTTTACTTGGTTTCGTTTATTTATTTTATTTTATTTATTTATTTTTGTTTATTCTTGCTCGTTTACAGTTTTCAATTTTTATGTAACATAGTAAAAATTTGTTTTTCTGTCTGCATTTTGAGATGAAATTTAATCATTTATTTAGTCGTTTCTTTTGGCCTGGTAAGGTGATTATAGCGTCTTTTCCTACAGGCAAAATTTTCAGTTTTTGGATTATGTATTGTACCCTGGTGTTGTCTTTCTTATTTTCCATGATATTTTTGGTGTGATTTGGCTTTTATAAATTAAAATTAAATTAATTTATATACAAGAGCAAGGATGTCATTGTTTCTTCAAGGCTTTTAAATTTGAAAACGATCAGGTGGTTGAAAGGTCAGTCAAAACATATGCAGGACACTAAGTGCCATAATTCAAAGTCTGATAAGACAAAAGTCTTTATTTTTGCCTTGATAAAGTCACTCAGAGGACGAAACGCGTTGGCAGCTAAAAATAGTTTTTCCTCTTGTCTTTTTATTCTTTTTGTCTCTTTACAGATGCACTGTACCTGAAAATAATTATATATATATCTACTACAAAAAATTTAAAACAGCTCACCTTATCTTCAAAAAGAACAACACACCAGAAAAATCAAAATTACAACGAACGAACATTATCTATGAGTTCAAATGACCCTTAAGGAATAGTGTTCCTGATCAAACCGAATTCATAAATAATTACATCGGTCACACAACTACATGCCTATCAAGACGCCTTACATTGCACCTATCTGATCACAGCTCTATTAGAACCCATTTAAACACATACACTACCAGACTATATTCGAAATCTAGTAGTAGAAAATATAAACATAATAACCTCATCCACATGTAAAAAAAGACTAAAAATAATGGAAGCCTTAATAATAAAAAAGAAGAAGCAAACACATAATAATATTAACGACAAACACGGCCACAATGTATTGACTGTGTTCGGAAAATAAAACATCTCTATTACACTAAAAACATACACACAACGCACACGCCCAATTAAATTGAAAAACAAATAAAATAAGATAAAATCATCCTGGATAATGGCTAGTTTCTACACACTCAGATATATGCAATCACTGTAACAAGAATTTATTTATTTGGGCAATACGTGTTATTTTCTCATTGCTAATATTTTAGCCCTTTTTGCGTAAAAGGTCTTCGAGGGTTTGGAAGAAGATAATTCGCGTTTCACGAATTTATTTAAGTTGTTAAAATCGTGCAAATTCTTAATTTGCAATTTTCCTCACAACGGGTACCATAGGAGGACACCAGTCAGTCGGTTTCGATATTTCTTTGATTCTTTGATACTTTGATTTCGTTGCATGTCATCCAAATCTGCTTTTACCATTTCTAGTCATTCTATCTGTATCCTCGGTGCTGTAGCAAGAGATTGCGCCGTTGCACGCTGCTTTTCAATTTAATTTTAACCAGTCTTCATCGGTATCTAATTAAGTTCACTGGAAACCGCGGTTTCAATATTGTAGTCCCTTTTCACTCTCTTCCTTAGTCCTAGACCACAAACAGCGCTTCGGCATAATAGGTTATCGGTATCCACATCTACATCAACTCTACGCAACGAAATAGTTCCGTCAGCATCATCGCAGAGCGGCGTGGTAAATTGTCGAAGACATTTCATGGTACCACCTAGTGATCTAAGCATCGACTTAGTCAGCCTGACTGAAGGTTTTAAACTGAGTTTGTGATATTGTTCCAAGGACATTATTAATACGTTAACGCCGAAATCAATTTTACATTGACAGCCCTTCCCAGATAGTTTTAGCTGTGCGTGCCATTGTCTTCCTTTAGGACATGTTGCGCCGAGATATAAGGCAACGTTGTCGTCTATATTCTCTGCGGTGTCAACCCTTCGATTACGAGAAAATATACCAAAATGGTTATGCTTAACACATTTAAGGTTTCCTTTAACTCGAAAGTTAATTTTACATCGGCCATTTTGGACGCAATTCTTGCATCTGTTACCCTCTTCTTCCTTACCAACACCGGAAGAGGGTTACCGTCATCACCGACACCCGGCCTGTTTCCATCCGCTTGCATGCAGTAATGGAAAACGTTGCTTCTCCGTTTGCATGTATACCTGTTAATTTTGATGATCATTTGCTATTGCTCCCTTCAGGTTCAGGTAAGGTTCGAGTTTTTTTCCCGATAAATCCCTGTCACTATGACCAACCATATTGACGATTCCTTCTCGGGAAAGGTGTTCCGCTTTGTCATACAAATTCCGAATATCAGAGTTCTTTATTCTTGCAGAGGAGGCAGAGGATTAGTTCAACTAGAACGGTTGCAAAAAACAAAAAACTACAACAAACAGTCTTCAAAGATGCCTAGAAACTAGGAAAGACTAGAGAATAATCTATGTCAAAAACATGAAAGAATTGATTGTTTTTTGCGGTTTATCAACCCTTTGCAGGTTGCTTGAGGCCAGATAACATTTTTAGATTGTAAGAATCTTTAGAAACATAATAATTATTTGGTGATACAAGTCCTACGAATTAATTCACAGTTGGGAAGAGAAAAGGTGAATTCTTACCTTTTGTTGGAGCATACCTACGGACGATAATGGGTATGTCTCTATTCACATAAATACACTACTAAATACTGTTGTAACACTATTTAGAAACGGCAGGTTAATTAACCAATTAATTAACCACAGAAGTTAATTACGGGGATTACTTAAACCGATAGATATAACGAAAGACATACTGAGCGATAACTTAGACTGATAGATATAACGAAAGACATACTGAACGATATTCTTTTTGTTTTGTTATTTTCCCAAAACGGGGGATCGGAAAAGATTTTTTGTTTTGTTATTTTCAAGTGCGAATCAAGATAATCATTTTTACTTTCTCGCTGAAGTTTGGTGCTGAGATATACCAGATTCTCTGCAAGGACAAAGGAAGGAAAAAGAGAAAGAAAAGAAAGAAACAGAGGGACAAGACTTAACAACTTAGATGATAAAAGAAAAAAAGGCCACCCACGAAAATTCTGATGGTCATTGGCGTAGGGGTTGGTTGATGAATCCCAGAGCTTTTGGGCAGATAAAACATTGGCTGTGTCAGGATGACGAACTTGTGTTATCAGTATTTGATGGGTCGTCTGCCGGCCGCACACGGAGCCCGGCCCTGGATCGAGGAGAGGTCGGCTGGACAGGGCATCTGTGTTCTGTTGAAATTCGTTTGTGATAACAAACGCCATGTTATTGTGTTTTTCTTAATTAACCCAATTTTCGCCAAAATTCCGTCCACTTAATGTTGGCGAAAAACTTGATTGAGGAATTCCGTATGCCGTGAAGTTGGATAAAAATTGAGATTATCATTTGACGCCTATTGGCCGAATAGCCAGGCGGAGGTGATCATCTGACGCAGGGAGGAGGCTTGCCACCACCCATTGAGAGGATAGGTATGAGATGTTACTGCGAGGAAGTGGGAAAACCGTTGACGCCCTCTAAAGTATGGTGAGATACCCATATGAGAGCAGAAGAGGGTGGGAGTGGAAGAAGATTTTCAAAAATGGAAAATGATAAATATTTCTGACCGAAAACAAAGGAAATCCTTATTGGGGATTTGAAATCAACGTGGTGGCCACACCACGTCCGACCCCACGCCAGGTTTTGATCGGCGTCCATATAAGCAAACGTCTTCGGGTGTTTTAGACAGTGAGTCCGACAGAGAGAGTACAGTCAGTACAGTAACAGAGAGCAGTGCAGTGCAGTGCAGTTCGCAGAGAGATCCAGTCGAGCCCAAGACCCAGGACTCAGAAGATAACGCCTCGCACGGGTGACCGCACGATTCCATGCCTTCCGACTTAGACTTCTAACCAAGAACAAATTTGTTGAAGTCCGACTTTAGATTTCCCACCAAAACAAGTTTCCGACTTAGACTTCTAACCAAGAACAAATTCGTTGAAGTCCGACTTTAGATTTCCCACCAAAGCAAGTTTTCGACTTAGACTTCTAACCAAGAACAAATTATGGAAGTCTGACTATATTTTCCACCAGAGCCGACTTTATTGAAAAACAAAACAGATATCCAGAACTAGCAAAAAGTGTTACAATCCACATTTTTTTTTCTTCGGGCTGGGAGAGAAAGAGAGAGACGCACTCCTGTAACTCAACAAACCGACATAAAATTAATCACTATTCCTAACCAGTCGCTCGCCTTGAAGTTGTTGTTTGTGATTTTGTTTTTTTGTCTACAATTATTGTGCAGTATCACCTTGACCCGGATTCGGCTAGCACTACGGCCCGACGTTTGATTGATCTCGTCAACCTAAGATCAAATCACAACGTGGGTAGGTTGAATCGAGATCAAAGCAGTTGCTTCGGTGACCAGGCGTTGGAAGCGAGCCGAGTACGACAAGTTGGTACTAGGACCCAACAAGACTTCAACCGATGTCCCAGGGTTAGCCCGTCACAAAGGACCGACGTCACATTTGGCGTCGTGACTGAAAGAGGTCGGGTGTCACAAATGGTGCCGCGACCAGTACGAGTGTCACACTGTATGTTGGTCTGCAGTCGGAATTCGTCTACAGCTATGCTGGTCAAATTCTCTACCTCCGGACAGAGAGGATCCTCAGACGAGGCTATGTCGAAGGGCAGAGTCTCGTCACGGGAAACAGCTACTCTATCTCGTTTTATACGGGGCCTCCGGGGAATTTAGACTTAGAAGAACCTCAAAAATGAAGGTAACAAGAAATGCAACCGACCAAATGTAGAAACAATATCAAGCGCTTCTTCATGGCCGATACTCTACCCAGGACAAACAAGCTGACGTAAACTAATCAATGAGAGAACATATTTTACTATCTTTTTTTTTCTGTGGTGTGTAACTTCAAGACGTGGGCGATCATAGCTCTCCACAGCTTCTCATCTTTTCGTGTTTTAAGTAACTTTTGACTCTTTACCGAGGTTCTTCTAGTCTATTATGATTTAATTTCTCTTTTTCATCCACTTGAAATTTCCTTTTGAATTCGTTGGCTTTCTTTATTGCTGAATTAAGTTCTTTTTTTATTTTGTGCTCACCGATTCTCGTCCGATCGCCGAAGTTAAGCAACGTCGAGTTTGGTCAGTACCTAGATGGGTGACCACTTAGGAATACCATGTGCTGTAAGTTTGGATGTGGAAGTCCTGTAATCAACTGGAAGTTGGTGAGTTGAGTTCCAATTCCGGTTGGGTTCTTCCTTGCACTCGTTTTTCCACCTGTATACTATTTCTTTCTTTTATACGCCGCTTTCTTCAATATGCGTGTTAACATGTCGCTCTGCACACCATTCTGTCTTTTGTTTCTCTAAGTATTTTTGATACTTTAGCATTACTCTTTGTTCCTCATCTGACACCCATTCACCCAAACTCAAAATCAAGTTGCCTATTCACTTTTTCCTCTTCGGTATATCTTGTGAGTGTTAGATTCTACAGGCTGGCTTTCCTCTTTATATATCCTAGAAATTTCAACTCATTCGAATTGTAAGTATATTTTTCTTTCTAGCGATGTAGGAGATGAGATCATATCTTGATCCATTCTTGTGCTTGTTTCAAATTTGCATAAAATCTTATCACACAACGTTTTTGCTTCGGTTCATTGTTTTTGCCACTCTGCTTAACCAATGACGATTATATAAAAATTCGTGCGCTCTGAGAGGGCGTTTTGAATTTAAATGAAAAAATAAAACACAAAAAACGATGGAAAAATCAACCTTTCCTTTACAGAGCAACAGTTTCCCGCGCTATTTTATGATTGGTTGATTCATTTGCCGATTTCGAAGTATTTCCACCTGTATAGACTGTTTACCCATTATTAATTGGTTTCGGAGAATTTAAACATTGAATGAGTAAATAGTGACTTAGTTTGTACCAGGAGCCTTGAATTCATTTCTACGAGGGTCAACTGAAAAGTTCATAAGTTGACCGGGATATTTATTGTCGGCACACCAGTCGGTAGATTAAAAATCATGCAGGTTTAACCGAATATAACAGCTGGTCGGCCAACTTTTGTATTCCGAAACACTTTCATTACCTCACCGCTTAAGTATGTCCCACATTTTAGAACAAACTTTTCAATGCTGAAAGCTTCATTTCTCATGGAGGTATTTTGAATAAGTTAATTTTTTTAACTTCAGTAAAAGTTCGAAACTTTTAGTCATATTTTTTATTTTATATTTTAAAGACGTCATTTATTTTTCAGTTTAACGATCATTTACAAGGTTTTCTGTCGATTAAGAAATATAAAAGCAATAATTTGAAGCCGATTAAATTATAATGAGTTACATTGAGGGCGGTATTTTTGATTAGGCAATCACCACGGAAATAATAATAATAATAATAATAATAATAATAATAATAATAATAATAATAATAAATACAAAGACCTTGAAATAGAAATCTCAAAAATGTGGCACATGGGAACATCAACAATCTCTGTTGTAGTTGGAGCCCTTGGACTGGTAGACTAATTGAAGGGATCTCTGGAAGTCCATGCCTCAAAGAGATACAAAAAATTGTTCTGACAAGTACAGCCCACACTTTACGAAGGGCTTTATCTATGTAATTATTTTTTATTTTATTTTATTTTTTTTCAGTGGAAAGTGTCATGATGCCATTTCTAACCTTAGGTCCCTGGGCAGGACCCGGAAAGAAATGTGTAAACGCTAGATATCAAAGGAAAAAAATAATAAAAAAAAGACAAGAAATTGAGGAAGTGTATGCTCATTAACATAGTACATAGTACTTACTATCTGAGAGAAATACCTCCATGAAAATTATCGAGAAATTGTCCAGATACAAGGACCTGGCGATTGACATGAACAGGATGTGAGGAATGAAGACTGAGACTGTACCAATAGTAATCGGAGCTCTTGGTCTCGTGAAAAAAGGAATGTAAAATTTTACTAACAGTGTCCATGGATACATCAACATACAAGTTTCTCAGAAGATCGAAGGAACATCCATATACTAAGAAAAGTGCTACCAATTTAATAGCAATCCTCCTATAGGGCATAAAAACCATAGTTTGGATCCGGCTCTACAGGATACAAAGCTGAAAGCAGGAAATAACATACACAAATAATAATAATAATAATAATAATAATAATAATAGTGGATGATGGTATGTGTCAAGGAACAGGAAAGTTGTAAGTGTCTTTACTCTATAGTAAAGGAAGCCAACAAATTCAAAATGGAGTTTCAAATGGGCGCAGAAATGCAAATACATCACTGTACACCGGCTGAAGCTGTAAGATACTTAAAAAAGAAAGCAAAGACTAATGCGACTGATCAGATACAGAAACAATCGCAAGATAAACCGCTTCATGGCCAATACTCTGCCCGTACCAAACAAAATGACGTAGACAAAATCCGAACCCATCAGTGGCTACGTAGTGCAGGGTTGAAAGCTGAAACTGAAGGTTTCATCCTTGCTGCACAGGACCAATGCTTGTTAACTAGGAATTATCAAGCACATATACTAAAAAATAATGTTTGCCCAAAATGCAGATTCTGTGATAAATATCCAGAAACTATTGATCATCTTGTATCAGGTTGCACAATATTGGCGCCCACTGAATATAAAACCCGGCTTGACAGAGTGGGCCAATATAAAAAATGTGGCACATGGGAGCATCAACAATCCCTGTTGTAGTCGGAACCCTTGAACTGGTTGGAAAAGATTCCAGTAGACTAATTGAAGGGATCCCTGGAATTCTATGCCTCAAAGAGATACAAAAAATTATTCTGACAAGTACAGCCCACACTTTACGAAGGGCTTTTATCTATGTAATTATTTTTTTTTTCAGTGGAAAGTGTCATGATGCCATTTCTAACCTTAGGTCCCTGGGCAGGACCCGGAAAGAAATGTGTAAACGCCAGATATCAAAGGAAATAAAAATGATGATAATAATAATAATAATAATGTCAACAACAACAACAACAACAACAACAATAATAATAATAATAATAATAATAATAATAATAATAATAATAATATTCTGGTTTCTTCCTAAACTGGACAAAATAAGTATTTTCCCTGGGGCATTCTGAGAAGGTATAGGCTTGATAATACGAAAATTATTATCCCAAAGACTGCTTGTTCCAGACAGTGTTTTTTTCATACTCTATGTTATACTGATTTCACATGATATTGAGGGTTATCACCAAGTGGCTTTGTGTTAAATTAACCTCGTCCAAAAATATTTTCTTCTTTATAATTTCTTTCATTTTTATTAATACTTTGTCTCCTATTCATTTATTTCCTTCACTGACGTCATTTTTCACCCAATACGAGGCTCAAGAACTACTCAAGTGAGAGCATTATTGAATAAGGTTATTGTATATACGTAAAGGGAAATAAATGCACATTATAAGAATATCTAGGATAGATAACAGTTGACTCTAGAATTGAAAAGGTTATCATTATAGTACACGGGGAAGCACATTCACGGGAGTCTGTTCCTGAAAGTAGCCGTCCTCAGGGTTATTATCAAAGGGATACGAGGAGAATAAGGATGAGTCGAATGTATATGTATCCTAGTGGTATCGGTCTGCTCTAATGGAACCAAGGAATGTAGCTCTTCTGAACATTTGCCATGGAAATAGCAATCGAGTAGAGAGAGGCTTAGCTGTAAAGGTCTGAACTAGTGGAACTAATGAATGTAGCTCGTCTGAACATTTGCCATGGAAATAGCGATAGAGTAGCGATGGACTTGCGTCGTTTCGTCTGTGGCAAAGAGGCTATCGCGTTCTTCTTCTTAAATGGTTGGAAGTGTGTAGTTTAAATAAATCTGTATTGCTATGACGTCACTTGTACAAATCAAGATACCGCTGTTTCAATTCGCCGTCCTTGCTTTCTGAACACGTCACAACGTCTATCCGTCTTCTTCATCTGCCTTTTTTTTACTGCTTCAGCCCTCTTTCATCGGGCCAACACTGTGGTCGACCAACCAGTCAGCGTTCTTCGCTTTTATTCTCACTTATTCAGGCAAATTGCCTCCTCCAGTTCGACCAATCAGCACACGACTTGCTATTGGTGGAAGCATGCCAAACTGTACAAAAACCCTCGTTACCGCAAATACTTCTAGACGGGAGAGTAATGCCATTTTCACGGGGCAAACTTGCCGATGTCACATATCACCCGTTAAGCTAAGACCCTTATTTTCCTATGCACCAGATGCAAGCCACTCTGGCTCGCTTCCTTCTACAGGGCTGTTCATCAAAAAGTGTTAAGATATATATATATATATATATATATATATATATATATATAAAGACATTTATATATATTATGTTTAACGTTCTTTTTATAGATACAAGTATTTTCTTAAATACTTGTATCTATAAAAAGAACGTTAAACATAATATATATAAATGTCTTTAAATAAATTGTCGGACTATGTCCAATTCAAAAATATATATATATATATTTTGTTTTTTTTTGTTTTGATAAATTAAGATATGCTGCAGTAAATTCAGTACTGCAGATTAGATTGACAGTTCCCTGGCAATATCCAATTATGCATGCCCCCCACCACGAGAACCTAGCGAGAGTAGTGGGGCGATGGTCGGATGTAGAGAGGGTTGTTTTGTAAGTTTGAAGTTTGAGGTATCCAAGGCGATGTGAGAATGTCATTTTGGTACCAGGAAACACCTTCAGTCGGAGACCGTCTCAACGGACTAGGTTACACGACTTAAGGGTTCTCACTGTGCCCTACCTAGAAGATTATGGGCTGCTTTTATCAAAAACTGTCAACATATCACGCATATCTGGCTGCTAGACATGTGTCTGGTATACACATATCAGACTGAGTGTCATGACGGGTACACTGGGCTTCGTATTGTTGTACACCAGCGTCACTTTCTTGTAGCGCGTTTTGCTCTCCACAACCACAATAATAATAAGAAGAATGAAAAGAAGAAGAAAAAGGAGGAGTAGGAGGAAGTAGGGAGGAGGAGGAATTCTCTTAGAAGAATCAGAAATGAGTGTGATATGAGTAAACGGCTTTTATCCCAGGAATGGACATTTGGAGTTCGAGTATGTATCACGTATCCACTGATAAACATTCGAAATAAACAGCTAAATTAAAAATCTGGTAAGTAAATGGGCAATATATAAGTTTCCTGTTCAAGCTACAATGGCTGCTATATCCATTGTCATCTTTGTAATGTAGAGGCCTACGAATATAATATCAGTAATAAATTGTTTTTATTTCCTTAGTCTCTCTACCGGCTCTTTCATCTTCTTCTTCTATTCTCCTTTCTTTATCATCGTCTTTTTTATTCGCAGTTCTTGTCCACCTCAGTCAATATCCGGCCGTTTTTACGACTCCCGTTCCGCAGATAAAGAGACCACCATCTTTAAATATGGCTAACACGTGAATTCCCTTGGCGTTATACACTATGGCGAAGTTGGTGGTTTCGAAGGCAAATGTTGGAAGCTGTTTGCGGGGGTGGGGGGAGTAGCGGAAATTCGGCAGGGTTTGTATGAATAAAGCAACCCAAATTGTTTCCTTGCCATATTCAACAAAAACCAGTTGCATTGATTTAAAATAAAAGGAAACATCATTTGAATGTTTTCTAAGCCGCAGATCGGAAGTGAAAAGTCGCAAAACGAAAAGATGTTTTGTTTTGTTTCAATAGCTCAAAGGCAAGGCATGTCTCTTAAAGACAGCTTCTTTGATATACATTTTGTCTATCTTTCTTTGCAATCAAAATGAAAATGTTCATTATTTATCTGCAGTAATAACAGGGCTTCACCTACATGCTAAATAATTTAGTAACTAACAAAGGAATAAGCGGAATTATATTATTATTCAGACTGAATTTTAAACTTAAACAATTTTATAAGAATATGACAAAACACGTCACAAAAACGCGTCAACATAGAAAAACTATGACATTTTTTTCTTTTGGACGAAACGCGTCACGACGCAGTCTACCGTCTTCTCATTTTTTTCAAAAGAACGAAATTATATTAAAGAATGTCGGCGGTCATGGCTCTCCATAGCTTCTTTTTCTTTAGTGTCTGTGTAATTGTCATGACATCTTTGAAAAGATAATGGAATGGTTCCGTATTTTGCGTCTACACGGTTTAAATTCACAGTACTCCTTAATGACAGAGTGACGTGCGGATGATGTAATGGAGAGAGTGGCTCGGAATGAGAAATTGGAGAGCCGAGTTCGAATTCCATATCGAGATCATTGCATTCAGTTAAGCGCAAATACCTTTGGGAAAGCTATGACGCCATTTCCTTCCCTACATCTATGGGTTAAATAGTAGGATATGCATCTGAAAATACCATTGTTATGCTAAAGAAAGTGTTAACGCAAAAAAGTATTATTCTTGGAATCAAAATATGTTTCGACTTAAGACTCAGAATGTTTATATGGACATTACAATATATATATATATATATATATATATATATATATATATATATATATATATATATATATATATGTATGTATTTGTGTGTGCATAGATCTCTGAATATATATATATATATATATATATATATATATATATATATATATATATATATATCAAGTAAGTGGTGCAGTTCAATTTACATTACAATGAATCATTCATACAGAAAACAGATATAGAAGTTAATGATACATCTTCGCAAACAATTTACTAAAAGACATTAATGTCTTTTAGTAAATTGTTTGCGAAGATGTATTCTCGCCATTTTTATCATTAACTTCTATTGTAATATATATATATATATATATATATATATATATATATATATATATATATACGTGTATTTGTAACCATTCACCTCTTGCAAGACGATAAAGCCACTAAAACATAACAGCTTCTTGAGATTGAAAGAATATTTAAAAAATCATTAAAAGAACAGGAATTAAGAAGGCAATAGATAACGACTGACATTGCATTTAAATTTCTAATGATCAAAGTTGACTGGGAAGCAAGAAGCCAGAAGAGAGTTCCACAGGCAAGAAGTCGAGAGACGTAACTGTTAGCATAGGAGCTCACATCTAGCCATTAAAAATGGAAAATAAGAGATCTAACTACCTATCTAGTACCGCACTTGAATTCAAAAAATCGTAGTACCAAAGAAAGTTCATCGGAACATTTAACATGATGATATTTATCGAAAAGGCCCAGGGAAGCCACGTTTCAGTTGTTGGGAAAGTAGGTCTAGTCGAGGTGCCCAATCAGGACGAATAACATTAAAGATTCTTCTTTTGATTTCATCTAGAATATCTTGATGCATAGCAAAGGCTATATACCAGATGTGGCAGTAATAGTGGGACGAATATTAGACTTGTACATATTCTGGCGAGAAAAAATTGTCTAGACAGATAAGTTCATTTTTAAACATTTCACCCCAAGCAAGTCGGAAGTGCCACTAGCACACAAGGGGTTACAGAGAGTGGAAGCGAGAGTAAAAGAGGCGTGAAAGAGGAAAGGATGAAGAGAAGGACAGGGAATAGATCAAGGCATCTGAAAATGTCGACTGACATTACATTTGAATAGTTGGAGATTATAGCTGTCATGGAAACAAGTATTAGGAAGGGAATTCCACAGACGGGAGGTGCGAGGCATGAGAGCTTTTGGAGTAGAAGAGACAGTTACATATAACTGTTTGGACAGTGAAAGGGTGGGATCGAGATGACAGCCTAGTTGCACGTTTAAATTCATGCAGTCCTAACTTCTTCAATGGCGTCTTATTATAAATGGCCCTGAGGATATCTTTTTTCTCATTGAATAAAGCTAAGCTCTTCTTTGCAATGAACTTTACCTGTAACCCCATCTGAGACCATCCCCACCTGACTTCTCACCTTTCACGGAACATAAACTTATCTGCTGATATCTCTATCCTGGCTCAGAAAATTTCCAGACGTAAAATGCCTGAACTCTATTGGCTCGATTAAAATTCCTATGGTTGTTTTTATTACAGAAATTTTAACTAAATTCATGTTTACATTATCATGTGCAGAGAGGAATACAACAAATGATTCATGTATAACAATTTACAAATCCTTCTCTGCCAAAAATTTAAATTCAGTAATTTTCAAAAGAATTTGTTAGTATGTGACCCTATCGCCAGGCTTTATTGTTATATTTCAAAAAAGCAATTTAACTGATTGGAAAATGAAGTAGGAAAATTATAAAAATAAAATGAAATGAAATATTCTTACATTACCAGAGAACTCTGCCTTTTGTCATCTAATGAGGAAGAGAAAAAAAATGTAAGAAATGAAAATGTGGGGAACTAAATGAAATAAATAAGATCAATGAGAATATATTCTTTAGTTATGTAAAAAAAAAAATTATTCTATCTTAACTGGACTAGGATGGGTTGATGAATTCTTAACAAAACAGAAGAATTGATAACTACTCACTTTAAGATGCCACTCACTCTGAACCATCTCACAAGGCACAGTCATACCACACTCATTCACTTGTCACAAAAGTCCAACAAAAACAGCCTCTCTATCTCTGTTTTGAAACATAAACTGGTGCTTAAATAGATGATGGAGGGGAAACAAATCATTGTGGACTGACTTTGATGTTCCTCAGATCACTATTTCCATCAAAGCTAATAAATACGGAAACACATTGTAATTCTTCTAGTCAAACAATGAGTTCATATGGCTAGAAACAGAAATGGCTTCCAACTGCCTGTAAAGGGTACAAACTTTACGCCCTTCAACAAGCTTGTACAGTGCATGTATAACTGTGTAGGGAAAGAAAGCATGCTGGTGGAATAACTGGTTTTGTTGCAAAAGCTGTTTTGCCAGCCCAGAGCAATTCTTAAGTCACCAGCCAGCTTAGGGATGTCTAGTCAAAATTGAGGTATTTCAACCTGAGCACCTTAGGTTATAGGAACAATACTTACCCCTTGTTAAATTATCTTCCACCACTACTCATAGTCATCTAATAAGAAGGCACAGTCATACCGCATTCACTCATTTTTCATAAAAGTCCAACAAAAACAGCCTCTCTGTCTCCACTCTTATTTGAACTATAAGCTAGTTCTACCTAGATTCTATCCCCTTGGGAATTTATATATATATATATATATATATATATATATATATATATATATATTGACCACTAATATTTCAATATATATATATATATATATATATATTATTGACCACTAATAGTCCAATATATATATATATATATATATATATATATATATATTGACCACTAATATTTCAATATATATATATATATATATATATATATATATATATATATATTGACCACTAATATTTCAATATATACATATGTATATATATATATATATATATTGTGATTTTTAAAAAAACTGGTGGAAATTGCTGTATATGAATCCTTTGTTTTATTCCACTCACTGCATAAAAATGAAATTTTAATGTGTTTCTGTACTTATTAGCTGTCATGCAAATAGTGATTTGAGGAAAATGAAAGAAAGTCCACAGTGATTTGTTTCCCCTTCCCCATCTTATAAACTTCAATCTTCCATGAATCTCTCACGTACAATTATGTCTGCTCAATGCGTATCCAAATGTAAACAAATGACGTCACACATTATGAAATGGACAAAGTCCGACAATTATTTTAAGACATTTTTATGTTTATACATTCTTTTTGTAGATACAAATATTTAAGTAAATGCTCTGTTTTATAATAAACAGTATTAAACAACATTTACCGGCCTGAATGTCCGAGAAATTTTCATAGAAAATATTCGTCCTCCGACAGGATTCGAATTAAATTGAGAAACGGAAATTCGAGGAACTAAAAAAAAAAATCACATTCCTTTAACCTAAGACAAACAACACCATTCAATCCCAACTGGTGTTGGGCTGATGACTCTTTCTCAAAAGTGCAAAATCCCTATCCAGCCATTTCAAGGTGTCACCGTAAGTTAACCTTTCTCACAAATCATAGTCATGTCTCACGTACCCACCTTTCGACGAGGACAGTCTTTCTCTCTCCACGATTATGTTAAACATGAGCTGGTGATGGATAGAAATCGACTAAACGTTCTGAACATTGCTTTCAGCGAAATCGCCATTTGCATCTCGGCTAATAAGCACAGAAACACGTCATTGTTTCTTCTTGTCGAGTGACAGAAACTGAGACGGCTAGCAACAGACAAGGCTAGCAAAAGCGAAAATGTTCACGAAGTATGTAAACCATATGTCCTTCAACTAGCATGTAAAGAGCGTGCAGAGAAAGAAGGCGTGATCGACTCCACCATATCACCCTAAAAATGTATTCCGAACATAACGAGTACTGTTGCGAAAGATTTTGCCAACCCACATCTCTCCTTGAATCACTAAACAGATGAAGGATGTCAAGTTATATTGTAGTGTTTCAACCCGATTAGAGGACTTGCTGCCGGATCTAGTTTGTCGTCATACCCAGGAATAGTTCTAGCCCTGCCCGCCATATTATCTGACTTTACACAATTCGATTATTATCTTTTCTAAGGGTTTTGTACGCTCCAGCCTTCTTCAGGTAGTTGTAATGTCGAACTGAACCATTTATTTCGCCCACTGGGGTAGACTGTTCCAGTTCCACGTGCCATGTTTAATGGATGACAGTTATCTACTGTAAATTCCCCACCAAAAGTTCTCCACTGCCTTAACCAGGTATTCAACTCACACTTTTTGGTCCTGTCACTGGATCTAACTAAAGCCTTTATCCACTGTGCGACAAAGATGATGACAATAGTCTGATTGATGGAAATAGTGTACATAATACCTCATCTTAGAAATATAGACAGATACCGAAAAGCCGAAACGTTGTAATAAATATGGCAACAAAGATGAGGACAATAGTCCGAATAATATAAATAGTGTATATAATACCTCATCTCAGAAATATAGACAGATACTGTAAAGCCGAATCGTTGTAATAAATATGGCAACAAAGATGAGGACAATAGTCCGAATAATATAAATAGTGTATATAATACCTCATCTCAGAAATATAGACAGATACTGTAAAGCCGAAACGTTGTAATAAATATGGCAACAAAGATGAGGACAAAAGTTCGAATAATGTAAATAGTGTACATAATACCTCATCTCAGAAATATAGACAGATACTGAAAGGCTGAAACGTTGTAATAAATATGGCAACAAAGTTGAGGACAATAGTCCGAATAATGTAAATAATGTACTTAATACCTCATCTCAGAAATATAGACAGATACTGAAAGGCTGAAACGTTGTAATAAATATGGCAACAAAGTTGAGGACAATAGTCCGAATAATGTAAATAATGTACTTAATACCTCATCTCAGAAATATAGACAGATACTGAAAGGCTGAAACGTTGTAATAAATATGGCGACAAAGATGAGGACAATAGTCCGAATAATGTAAATAGTCTGCATAATAACTCATCTCAGATATATAGACAGATACTCATCGCATCATATTCTGCGGAATTCTGGTTAAATGTTATGGAAGAGCTCCTTGATAAATGTAAGCAGTTCACTGCAAATGATGGTGAATATATATAACTGAATACGCCTTAATTGTACTTTAAATTTTGAAAAATAAACTAGAAAAAACGAACAGATATTATTTATGACTGAACCTAAGATTTAGCTTGACGATTTCCTAAAGCACCTAACTTGCTACACTGATGACTCAGGTGCAATGGTTCTGAGTCTTTGTACATATTCCTTTCGCTGTGACCCCAGATTTTCTCAGTAGGCATCTATTTATTGCATGAAATGATGGTAGGGCTGTTTGGTTAAAATTCTGTCTTTTAGTGGTGACAATTGAATATCCTCTCCAAGATGCAGGCTGAAGCGATGATATATGGAATTCCATGGTTTATTTTCTATTTTTAATTTTCATATGACATTTTCTTCGCCGTTATGAAATACATATGACTGAAACTTCCTCCTATGTCTAAAATTCCCAAATTTAAATTCGAAATTCGTCCCCCGGGAGCCAAAATGGCTGGGAATTAAGAATTACTGTTCCATTGCTTGTGAATATAGTCAATCATGTCATTCAAGACAACTTGTTTCACGAAATAACTGCACTTGCCCTAGAAATGTCACGAAGAAGTCAAATCGATTGAGTGTAGTCTGGTTAGGACTTCTTCCTTATGACTTTTGCTATGTAACTTAACACGTTCTGTCTCTTGTACCACTACCTTTCCTTTGATCTCAAGATATCATGATGGATCCAGCATGACATTACGGTGATGTTCGTAACTACGGGTACCAACCGGGTACGCCGGAGTCGATGTTGACGAAGAGAAGCAAGAAGAAGAGGAGAAATCAGAAAAATGCGAATTCATCACAGTCCGTGGATTCCGTTTCGGACAGTCTCAAGCTGCATTCGTTGAAAGGCCATACATTAAGATATCAGGAGCAGAAAGGTCAAAATCTTCGTAGATGCAGAGGGACGCGGTTCTGTCCCATCTCATATTTATGTCAAGACCACCAACGGACAAATTCATATTGAAGTGTCGAAGCATTGAATATAATGCAGATATTTTCAAATAATAAACAGTATGAATACATATATGAATACATATTAGTTTAAATATGGATGTATGTGTGTATCGAAACAAAGCTCTATCTATCTATCTATCTATCTATCTATCTATCTATCTATCTATCGTAGTCTTTTCATTATCTGAACAGATTTAGATATATCTAAATCTGTTCTGATCTATCTATCTATCTATCTATCTATCTATCTATCTATCTATCTATCTATCTATCTATCTATCTATCTATCTATCTTAGTCTTTTCATTATCTGTACAGATTTAGATATATCTAAATCTGTTCAGATCTATCTATCTATCTATCTATCTATCACAATCTATCGAAATTATCTATTTATCTGTCTATCGTAAATTGTTGAAAATTATCTATCTGTCTATCTATCTATCTATCTATCTATTGTTTTTGCCTTACATAATTCTCCTATTTTTCAATCGATTAATATACAATGTGTGTGCCAGGTATTTGAGGACACATCAAAGACCATAAGAAAAACAACCACATCTGATAAAGTATTAAATTTATTGATACAAGACATGATCCGCAAATGCAGTGATGGTTAGATTACGGGTTTATTCGATGTAAATGCCTTCAGTCGCATTGCAGGACCGGAATCGCTAGCATATGCATGCATCACTTGTTCCATATTGATGTTGAACATTACTCGAGTAATGTCGGATTTCATGGAACCAGTCAATATTATGGGGATGTTGATGAACCTCCTGTTCAACAACGCCTTACAAGTCAAGGGGATTTAGGCGTGGCGAATTAGGTGGCCACATGTTTGGTGTGATGAGGTCTTGCAGATTCGTCGCCATCAAGACTCGCGTGCAGATGCTGCTGAAACACCCCCACCAATCATCACTTACAAGGTCTATCCAGGGTTTCACTACTGTTACCACTACTTCAGTGTAGCCAGTAGCATTTAACCGATAACCCTGTTGACGTGTTGGGATGACGTGATGTGTCCTTCCTTACTCACCACCCCTAAAACAATCACAGAGGTGGGGAAACTTGGTGTGCATAACAGAGGGGACATCAAAAGATTAATATACAATGTGTGTGTAAAGTATTTGAGAACACATTAAAGACCATAGGAAAAACAACCACATCTGATAAAGCATTAAATTTATTGATACACGACATGACCCACGGATGCAGCGATGGTTGGATTACGGGTTTATTCGACGTAAATGCCTTCACCTGTCCTGATCGAACCGTTGACATACGCGTGTCACATTGTATTGATACTAGACATTACTCAGATAATGGAGGCTTTGTAGGGAATCAGATGACTTGTGCGGACGTCGATTAATCCTCCGTCCAATAACGTCCTCCATGTAATAGTCACGGGGATTTTAGTCTGGCGAGTTGGATGGCCACAGATTTTGTGTGATTGGCTGCCATTCAATCTTGGGTCACCACAGCTTTGTGACAAGGTGTAGAGACCTGTTAAAACACACATGGCTTTCCATCGAATACAAGATCTATCCAGGGTTTCAAAAGTGTTACCACTACCTCCGTGTAGCCAGTAGCATTCAGCCGATAACCCTGTTGACGTGTTGGGGTGACGTGATGTTTTCTTCCTTACTCACCACCCCTAAAACAATCACAGAGGAGGGGAAACTTGGTGTGCATAACAGAGGGGGCATCAGAAGGACTAGCATATAACCATCTGGCATTTCTCCGATTCATTTTAAAATCCTGGGTTGAAATTTCTCTCGTCTGTAAAAAAACAAAACAGAACCTGCCAGGTTTTTCTGGATGTTTTTACTCATCCAGTAATCGTTTTGTTCAGAGCAACCATTTTTATTGTACTTGTGCAGGCATGAACTTCCCTTTCCCTCATCACATCGAATGTTCTCATGCACCGCATTGCGGATTGTGTCCTCATCCACTTGGAGATTTTTGACAATGGCCCTCATCGACGTTCCGGTGCCCTGCACCGGCTGTATCAATTATGGTGTGTCCTGAGACGCTGTGAATGCTTTTTGCAGTTAGCTACAGGCGACATATCGCCGATGGAGGCTGCCAGCTCCATCCGAACTTTCTGCACCAAAAACCTGGTGACTTCCACAAAAACATAATCATTGTGGTTTGCGTGCATCGCAATAATTCCGATTTGTCGTTTCACCTCCTGCATTAGCTGATAATTGATTAGTGACACTTTCAAAAGATAAAAGTACAATTAAAGGATTATTATATAAATACAGGCGCACAATGTCCTCAAATACTTTATGCATTCTGTATATACGGTTATGTGAAGTGATGGATTTTTTATTTATTTATCCGATAGATTTTATTACTTAAATTTTATTTTTTAGTGGCTACTCATATTTGAATAGACGCCTTGTTTATTTACAAAACAGTATATTTATCTATTTTCGTCTACCGGCCTGAATATCCGAGAAATCTTCTTAAAGAAAAATATGCGATCTCCGGTAGGATTCGAACTTGCGTCCCTCTAAGCAAAGGGAAATTGCCATTAGATCCGATGTACTTTAGTTTCCATACACGCAAACATTCGGCATTCGTAGACGAAAATGTATAAAATCTTTTTTAAAATAGGGATTCCACTTCAGGAAAATAGGTATTTGAAGAATCACTGTGGAGTAATGGATAGCGACTCGGATTAAGGAAAACAAAAACGAGCGGCTGCCTTCGACCCATGCGCCAAACATCCCGAGTTCGAATTCCAGTCGAATCCGTTACATTCACTTACGTGCTAATAGCATTGGGAAAGGTAGGAACTCTCTTCTTCTCCCTCCGGCTAAGGGTAAATAGAAGAACAGACCTTGGATGGCAATTGGTCTACCGCAGAAAGAAATGGCAACCTACAGCATGAAAAGATTTGCCTCGTCAGTTATGTATTGAAAGATACATGATCGCCTAAGCGTCGATCACCCATGGCACTTAACTGTTTTAACTGCTATCGATCTTTCTGGCATTGATGGAATCTTTGTTCCTAAGCTTTTCTTTTGAAGTAGTGTGGAACATAAACATCCAGACAACGTCATTATTTTCTCTCCGAGTTCAATGTACTAACTATTTTAGTCGTTGCTGTTATTAAAATTCCTCAAGTGATGTGGTTTCTGTTATTTGGAGTATTGCGTTATGCTTCAGCCCCTGGGATACCAACCTTATTCACTGGTTCCAGCCCCTGGGATACAAACCTTATTTCACTGGTTTCAGCCCCTGGGATACCAACCTTATTCACTGGTTCCAGCCCCTGGGATACAAACCTTATTTCACTGGTTTCATCCCCTGGGATACCAACCTTATTCACTGGTTCCAGCCCCTGGGATACAAACCTTATTTCACTGGTTTCAGCCCCTGGGATACCAACCTTATTTCACTGGTTTCAGCCCCTGGGATACCAACCTTATTTCACTGGTTTCAGCCCCTGGGATACCAACCTTATTCCACTGGTTCCAGCCCCTGGGATACCAACCTTATTTCACTGGTTTCAGCCCCTGGGATACCAACCTTATTCCACTGGTTCCAGCCCCTGGGATACCAACCTTACTCCACTGGTTCCAGCCCCTGTGATACCAACCTTATTTCACTGGTTTCAGCCCCTGGGATACCAACCTTATTTCACTGGTTTCAGCCCCTGGGATACCAACCTTATTTCATAGACTGTATCAGCGGCAGATTTTTTCCTATTCGTTTTATTATAAGCGAGGAACAGACGTGGTAGCATCGATTCAGTCAGAATACCACATCCACGATGTATTCTGAATAATCGCTGACCATCCTGACCAAGACTTCGCATTCCGTAACATTTTTTTGCGATTTTGCGATTTTATAAATGATAGTCGTCTTTAAGACCTACATGGTTGTCTATATTCCTAACTCCCAGTCTGACGTGGCTGTAAATCTGTCATTCATGAAAACCGGGCAAGAAAGCGCCGGGAGATATTGTGTAAGAGTCGAGGAATCATAGAAGTGGACTGATAAGAGATAAAGAGAAGGCAAACATAAATAAATAAAAGCTGGCGAATGTCCCGTGTGTGGGATGTGATGGTGTCTTTGCTCTGTTGGTGAGTGGCGATGAATAACAACCCAACCCAAATAGCCGCTTACGTCTTTATCTGACTGAAATGGCGGGAAAGTAGGGAGCGGGGAAGGGTAGTGGTCTGACGGCGGAGAGTTAAACCATTTCAGGTGCACGTTGGATAACAAAGAAAAAGGTGAAAAGAAATAAATTGCTTGACAAAAACAAGTTGGCCTCATAAGTTTGACATTTAATATATTTTCTCTAGCAGCTATATATATATATATATATATATATATATATATATATATATATATATCTCTGTGTGTACGTGCCCATATCAACTTACGTAAATGTGTCTTTTCGTGTAGGATTATGCGTGTCTTCATGTGTGCGGGGTCGCTATAAACGTTTGTGTACAGAAAGCGGCTATAGTGATTTTTCTGAGCGCAGCTTAGATGTGGCACATTGCCGAAAGTATGGGGTACCCAGATAGGATCAAACTCATTATTCAGTCGTAATTAATCTAGCAAGAGAAGCTTGCTAAGGTCCCCAATTTTCTAAGCGTAGCTTAGATGTGGCACAAGGCTGAAAGAATCGAGCACCTAGTGAGGATCGCAAGTCACTACTCAGTCGTAATAGTTCTCGCGAGAGAAGTCTTGCTAACCATTACACCACGCTGATATTGCAAATTTTCTAAGCGTAACTTAGATGTGGCTCAAGGCAGAATGTATGGGGGTACCCGAGAAAGGATCAAACTCACTATTCAATTGTAATTGAACTAGCGAGATAAGCTTGGTAACCATTACGTAAAAATTCTCTGAGTATGAAAAAGGTAATTTATTGGAACATGATTGTAGCAAACAGTATTTAGCCACTAACTAATGATGATTTTCTTTTCAGCGCCAGGGTATTGCAAAATATATTAGGAGAATTAATTTTTGCAGCAAAAAAATATTAATTGGAGATAAATTGAACAAAATAATATCTTTTTTATTAAGTATTTCAGTAATTCGTAAACAAATAATCCGTTATTTAAAAGGTAAATTAAATCCTTTTATTGATTTTGCATAATGGACACAAGCAAAAACAACCTTAGTGTTGCCTTTGAAAAAGATGCATCATGGGATTTCTCCGCCATACTTTAATGTTTTTTAGTTTTTAACGCTTCATTCACATTGCAATCACATAAAACATATGCTGTTATTCTTTTAGTTTAATCGAATGAATTCAATCATTGAAATCCTTGATCATCAAAGAATTGTTGATTAGTAATGAAAGAAGCAGAATGACAAAATCTGTAAGAGAAAAAAAACGGATGAAGAAGTGAATTGATGGACAGGCAATAAAAGGTCTGAAATTCCTCATGCTGTTTCCGAATTAAATCGTTTAACATCATGGCGACCATCTGGGGAGAGAGAGGGGGAGAGGGAGGGAGGGAGTGAGAGTGAGAGAGAGGGGGGAGGGAGGGAGAGAGGGAGGGAGAGAGAGTGAGAGAGAGGGAGAGAGAGGGGAGAGGGAGGGAGGTAGAGAGAGAGGGGGAGAGAGAGAGGGAGAGAGAGGGAGGTAGAGAGAGGGGGGAGAGCGAGAATGATTTGATTGTTGGGACACTCCTGAAGGGACGGTCGTTTGGATAGATAGATGGATAACATAAATCAACTCAGATAGAAACGTTTCGTCTGTGGGGAAAGGGTTGCAGGGCGGAATATAATTCATCACCCACAAGGCCACGTAGATGATTTTGAACTCTATCAAGACTTGATTTTGGGTTTGATTTGGCTCTTTAGGTTCTGGAACAGCACAGGGGAGTGGACCATTTTCCCAGCATCTTTAGTCATAGATCGTGTATAAAAGTTCCAATTTATGTCCGGAGTGAGTTTAATTCCTGATAGGCGTTCAAGGCAAGCGCGGGGGGGGGGGTGCTCCCTGAGAAAACGTTGGTTCATTGTGATAGACGGAAATTCAGAGTTATTGCTTGTATGACCAGTCAGTTATTTCCACATGTTCTGTTAGAGCTCGGTCAAAAGAGAGATCAGCTGCCAGGCTCGGGTCATCTAGAGTTTTAGATGTAGGCCCATATGCTGTTGTCTCGTTTGTATAGATATTCACAAAGAATCGGAGAATGCTCGCAAATAGATCATCAATATAGAGTTGAAAAAGTGTAGAATCGAGATTCAACTCTTGCAGGACAGCTGCATTAGCCTCATGGGCATCAGAGGATTGGCCATTAACGACTAACTTCATAGACCCACTTGTTAGGAAGGACTTGATAACTAAGAAAACTCATCCAATGATTCCAAAGCTAAAGAGCGTGTATAGCAACACCCTGAACCTAAACACATTTTACAAAGGTCGTTGCCATATATAATGTTACGGATGTCTTCATATGCCATTAGTAAGAAGGAAGTTCCACTCGAAGCGCTTCTTCTCAAGAACCACTAATGTTTGGAACCGACTCCCAAGAGGATGCTTTCCCGACCACAAAAATCTTAACCAGTTCAAGTCTAGGGTTAACCGTTATCTTTCCAATATATCTCCATGAACTGCATCTAAGTCCTTCCTAAAATCGGTATCCATGCTTATATTTTAGAAGCATTTTAAATAAAAAGTCAGTACTCTCAGATAATGTAACGATAAAAAAATAGATGGATGAAATAATGTTAAATGTTGACAGATTTTAACCAAACTGACACGCGTGTGAGCGAAGAAAGATTGTACATTTTGATTTCCCGCTTAATCACGTCGTACATGAAATCCAGATGGCGAAAATACAAAAGTGAGAAAAAGGGTCAGTGACCTCTTTTCGCACAGCCAGGAAAAAGCTCCATACTTGCAGATAAAGGACCACGTGATGAAACAAAGACACACAAAAAAAAACGAACAGCAGGAAAGCATCCGAGTCAAGCGGACGGGCTCGCGATACATTACGACTGAGTAGTGAGTTCGATCCTCACTGGGTGCCCCATACTTTCGGCCTTGTTCCACATCTAAGCTGTGCTTAGAAAATCACTATAACCCCGCTATAAATTCGTGTATGTGAAAGGAAGAAAAGTCCAATGTGATTTCGGATCTTAAAACAGCTTTAACGAGGTTTACCCAGAACAGAAAGTAAACTTCGGCACGAGAGGAGAGAAGTTAGGTCAAAACTTGAAGAGGGATATTCATTATACTGAGGACCACGAAACGACTGCTTCGATTAATTCTTCACTCAAGCCCCTAGACAAGAAACAAGAAAAAGAAAGAAGAAAAAAAAAACTCAAAAGAAATGAAAAAGAGAAAGAGAGAAAAGTCTTGTGCGAAAAGAAACAGAAAGAGAGAAATATAAAAAGAAAAAGGAAGAAGTGAGATAAAAAGAAAACGAATTTTGGTAATAATCAGATAAGTTATTGTTTTTTTGTTTTTTTTTAGAATTAAAAGAATTTTATTAGGAATAAAATCTTTGTTATAAGTCAGCAAGTTCAATCTAAGGGAAACAATAATTGAAACAAAGCAAGTTCAGTCGGCCAATGGTGACAATTCTAGAACAACGTAACTATAAAGAAATATTTTTTTATTATTATTGTTATTGTTTCTCTTTCGTGCTATTAATTTACTCACTGCATTGTGTCATGTTGTAAATTTGCATGCAGGCCCATAACATCGTTTATTAATCATTCGTTACTTTTCTGAGAATTTAGATATTCTCCTCCCCCTTTTTATGTCTCACAACATTTCTTTTTGACTTACTGTTTTTGTTTTCGCCGCCTCTTTCTTGTTGTTTTCCGATTGTAATAAACTTGTTTAATTGTTAACTCTACATTTGTGTTTCTGTTAATTTGTCACCCGCTGTGTGTGCGTTTTTTAAGCATTTCCGGTCCCGTTCAACCGTGTCTGACCAATCGGAAGGAAGACCCTTGGCGAAAGAAAGTTCTCAAAGTAATGACATACACGTTAAAAATAATAATGCACGTTGCGATCCTCCACTATCTCCGCTATTGATCCGGTTTGAGGACGAGGGACAGTCGTAACAATATATATACATATATATGAAATGGACAAAGTCCGACAATTATTTTAAGACATTTTTATGTTTATACATTCTTTTTATGCATACAAATATTTAAGTAAATGCTCTGTTTATAATAAACGGTATTAAACAACATTTACCGGCCTGAATGTCCGAGAAATATTCATAGAAAATATTCGTCCTCCGACAGGAATCGAACCTCTATCTTATACGGAACCGTCATATAGCCTGACGTGCCTTCACCGATTCGGCCACAGAGTTCGATTAGCAAGGTCGATTTTACTGCTTTTAAACTATGATCTTCCATGATCCTCTCACGTACATTCATATCTGCTCGATGCGTATCCAAATGTAAACAAAAGACGTAACACATTATGAAGTCCGACAATTATTTTAAAAAAGAATGTATTAACATAAAAATCTCTTAAAATAATTATCAGACTTTGTCATTTCATAATGTGTCACTTCATTTGTCTACATTTGGATACGTGTCGAACAGATATGAATGTATATATATTTCCAGTGAGACCATTGAAAGTAGAAGACAAAGCCCTGAACTATGTAAAGTCTTTCACCTATCTTGGTAGCAAAGTCAATTACAGTGGAACTTTAGATGATGAAATCATGCATAGGATTGCTAAGGCTACCTGTGCTTTCGGCAAACTTCACCATCGCTTGTGGAATGAGCTGGGTATTCGACTGGATACGAAGATTCGGGTTTACAGAGCTGTTGTACTTGCCATCCTTTTGTACGGCTCACAGTTGTGGACTCCATACAGGTACCATATACCCCAGCTGGATGTTTTTCATAAAAGCTGTCTGCGTGCAATCTGTGGAGTTAACCTTCAAGATAGGACATCTAACATAGACCTGTTTAACAAGTATAATATTGGAGGAATCGAGACTTTTCTCATACAGTCTCAGTTACAGTGGACTGGTCATGTCTTGAGAATGTCTGATGACAGGATACCCAAGATCCTAATGTACAGCCAGTTAGATCAGGGCTACAGGAATGTAGGACGCCCATGGCTAAGATACAAAGACAGGCTGAAAAGCAACTTGTCAGCAGTCAATATACCACATAACACCCTTAAGCGCTTAGCCTTGGAGCGGGTAGAATGGAGATGAACGTATTTTAGTGGACTCAGCAGTTTTCAATCTGCTTGTCTGAATCATCTTCAAGAAGCCAGAGCAAGATCTAGAAGGACAGCCAATCTAACAGTGATCTCCTATCACAATCCTCACACTTGCTCCATATGTGGTCTCCTTTGTAAATCACTAGCGGGTCTTAAATGCCACTTAAGATTATCGCACAAAATTTCATAACTGAATCAACTAAGCTGTCAGATCCTCATACGTCAAAACCGACGGGAGAGGACATTATATACAGGGGTTGGACAAAATAATTGGGACAGGTGAAAATTCCACACCTATATTTCAAAGATCTATTATATTAAGAACTTTAACTAAAACTTCATAATTGCAGATTATATCTATTGTGAATACATTTATTTTTCTAATTTACTGTCTTTGTCTTATTTATTTTTATACTTTAGTAAAATTCAAGCTAAATGCGTGACCTCTCCGAGTTCGAAAAAGGGCAAATTGTTGGAACTTGCATGGCAGGAGCCTTGATCAATAAGGTTGCTGAAATGTTTGGTTTTTCAAGAGCTACCATATCAAGAACTATGACGCAATTTGAGAAACAGGGCAAAACTTCAAGCTACCGAAGCAATTCGGGCCGGACTTGCAAACTTACTGGCAGGGACTACTGCGGCCAAAGTGACTGCTGAGTTGAATAATCATCTGAATTGTCTTGTTTCTACTTAAACTGTTCGTCGGGAGCTACATACGTCTGTATATCATGGAAGAGCCGCCATAAGGAAACCTCTTCTCTCCACTCGCAAACATTCAGAAGAGGTTGAAACGGTGCAGAGATCACAATGCCTGGTCTGCAGAACAATGGAAGCAAGTCATATTCTCAGCCAAGTCCAGTTTTTCTCTTTTCTCAACTTCAGGGCGAGTTTATGTGTGGAGGCAGCCCAAAGAAGCTTACAACCCTGACTGCCTTCTTCCAAAATTGAAGCATGGAGGTGGATCAATGATCATAGAAAAATATCATAGAAATGTCTCGGTCCAGTATTTGCTCTGCATAGTAGAATCAACAGCAAAGATTACCTGAACACTTTGGGAGATCATGTTCATCCAATGGCCCAGACTTTATTCCCTGATGGTGACTGCATCTTCCAAAACGATAATGCTCCAATACGCACCGCTCGAGTGGTTAAGAATTGGTAAGAAGAGCATGAAAGTGAGCTAGAATACATGTAGTGGCCTGTCCAATCTCCAGATATCAATATTATCGAATATTTATGGTGCATTTTGGAGCGACAAATTAGGAGCCGCTATCCTCCACCGTCGTGTCTGAAAGAGCTAGAGAAGGTATTAATGGAAGAATGGCTGAAAATTCCTCTGGATGAAGTCAGGAAGCTGTATGACTCCATTCCTAGGCGTATTAAAGCTGTATGTGAGACTAAAGGAGAGCCAACTCCATGTTAAATCAATTTTCTCTGAATTTAACAAGTGTTTCAATTATTTTTTCCAGCCCATATATATATATATATATATATATATATATATATATATATATATATATATGTGTGTGTGTGTATATATATATACAATTATATACCAGAGCAATGAATGCTGAACATAAGAAAACGACTCCCATTACCATTTGCCCCAACATCGATGGCTCATTCCAACCGGATAAAGCACCATGTCGTTAGGGTCAAGTTACCCGAAAATAGCTGGTGGGTATTCTGGTAAATAACCACGAACGTTGTTGACACTACGTTTGGCCGACTCATACCGAATCACTTATAAGGTATAATGGAAAGGTCATGAACCTTACATCAAGGAGCTTTTGGTAGCCAACGAGAAGGTTTGGCTCAGCATTCCCACCCAGAGGCCTTCTATCCGCTTGTGGAATCGGGGTGACATGTCGAGTTTCTGGTGCCCAACACGACTCGAGGCGGTTACCAATGACTTTTGGCGCGTCAGTGTATGCGCATACAGTGTTATCCATTTGCGTATCTCAATCCAATGTATTGTCGTCCCTGTGAAATAATTGGCAGGCGATATTTTACTTGATAAAACGTTAGTAAATTCGTTCAATTAGGGGTCAATGAATTTAATGCTCATCCTTCAGGGCTTTATCATGCCCCCCAAATGACCCTGTTGCAGAATGAAAGATAACAGATCATCAGAGACTGCTGTCGAGAGAAAGAAAGAAGAAGAGTAGTTGATATTGTAAAGTTAGGAAGATATTAGTGGAAAGAGAAAGAAAAGAAAGGAGAGTGAAAAGAGAGTAAGAACGATATACATGAATAGAGTAAAAGAAGAAGTGAACCCACGGGGAAGAAGGAAAGAAAGAATAAACGTTGACATTGAAAGATTCCGTGGATATAAGCGAAAATAGATAGAAAAAGTGAGAATCGTGGAAAAAAGAAAGAAAGAAAGAAAGAACTAAATATAGTAAATTAAGAAGAAAATCAACAAAAAGCAAAAAAAAAAATGAATGAAAAAAAGAAAGAAAGAAAAAAGGGAGCAAAGAAAGTTGAACGAAGCGGGTGACATTCTAAAAGTATTAAATACGCAAAAATAGAAGGAAAAAAAAGAAAGAACAGAGTAAATACAGTAAAAAGGGAATAAAACCAGCGAGAAAGAAAGAAATGAAGGAAAGAAAAGAAAGGCAAGAAAGAAAGACATAAATATATGAAAATAAGGATGAATCAGAGAAAAAGGAAGGAAAGAAAATAAGAAAGGAAATAAAGTGACTTTTATTGTAAAAGTAGAAGGAAATATGCAAAAATAGAAAGAAAAAATGAGTTTAATTCAAAAGAAAGAAAGAAACAAGTGAATATAGCAAAAGAAAAAATCAACAAAAAAGAGAGAAAGACAGAATGATATATGAGAATAGGTTGAAATAAACAGAGAATAAGGGGGTAGCAATATATATATATATATATATATATATATATATATATATATATATATATATATTTTATATCATTATACCATTTATATCATTTATACCATATATATATAATTATATATATACATACATATATAATTATATATATTATTTCATATATAATTCATATATATATAATTACATATATATTATATATATATTTATATATCATATATTTATCTCATTTATATAATTTATCTTTATATTTATCATTATATCCTTGAAATCATTTCTTAGCATTTTTTTATTTTAATATTTTTTTTAACATTTTTATATCAATATTTTTTTTCTGTTTATAAATAATTCTTGCAAAATAAATTCCTTGCATTTACTTTGATAAAGTCCATCAGAAGACGAAATGCATCGGTAAAGAAGATTTTCCCTTTATCTTTATTCACACACGTGGGCGTGCACACACACACACACACACACACACACACACACACATATATATATATATATGAACTTTCATCTATTGTTAATTAAAAGGCTGCGACTAATCCTAAACCTCCGACCAGAGAAAGAGGGACGTGCTTTAGAAAACCTAACTCACGAACAGTACACAAAAGCCCCAATGCAAAACGAAATTTGAACGCTAATACATACACACATACATATATATATATATATGTATATATATATATATATATATATATATATATATATACATATATATATATATATATATATATATATATATATATATATATATATATATATATATATATATATATATATAAAAAGAAAGAACAGTAAGATATAAAATCCGGTGTTCTTATAGATATTTTTATTTTTACACAATAGTGCTCAATGTAAATTTACAGAGCATTAATATTATAAATTAATTGATTTAAAATATGTTTTTTTTCGCTACACAGTGATAACCATGTTTCAAAAATGGAAGCTAAAGCCTTTGAATTTAATTTTGTTATTAAATTAAAGACATTAGTTCCATTTCCTCGTCAAGCGAATTTTTAATTTAATAACAAAATTAAATTCAAAGGCTTTAGCTTCCATTTTTGAAACATGGTTATCACTGTGTAGCGAAAAAAAACATATTTTAAATCAATTAATTTATAATATATATATATATATATATATATATATATATAAATATATATGTGTGTGTGTGTGTGTGTGTGTGTGTGTGTGTGTGTGTGTGCGAAAGATTGCGGTAAAGAGCGAGAAAGATCGATAGCGAGAAGGCAACATAGATATTGAGTTGAAGAAAGATAAACATATTACCATAAATTCGTTAGCTTAGTTGAATCCTTGTTATGGTCGGAGAAACGGCTGGACACTCGGACCTGAAAATGATTCTATAATAGTAACTTGAAACGCGGAAGATTATGATGTTTGTCTTCCTGATATTCGCCTGTTAATTTTGAGATAAAAGTTAAATTTCCGGCCCGTTTCCAAAAAGAGGCATGTTACATCGCATAAAACAGAAGCGCCCCCTATCGGTGTCTATGTAAAAGTTATTTGTAGAAAAAAAACAAACCGTGTTCACTTCGTACTAGGGGCCTTGGGGAAGGCATGAACAAGAATAAATGGTGCGACAGACGCTGCAAAAAGATTTTATTAATATACAGTAATTATGTAGATTTACATAGTGTTTCTAAAAGCATTTTCCTACAAAATTAAGTAAACATTATTTGTATTATTGTCCTCATCTTTGTCGCCATATTTATTACAACGTTTGGCCTTTGTACGCTCCGGCCTTCTTCAGGTGGTTGGAATGTCGAACTGAATCCTTTATTTCGCTCACTGGGATAGACTGTTCTATTTCCACGTGCCATGCCAAATGTTCCAGTTAAGCCCTGTTAATTTCCCTCTGAAAGTTCTCCACTGCCTTAACCGAGTATTGAACTGAAACTTTTTGGGTCCTGTCACTGGATCTAACTAACGCTTTTATCCACTGTGCCATGTGTCTTTGACTATTGTCCTCATCTTTGTCGCACAGTGGATAAAGGCGTTAGTTGTCATGTTTTACCGTCTATTCAGAATAATTAACAACCTATATAGTTGTTTCCATATTTTAATTGTATCCATAGAAACTTCTTGAGTATTTAAAAAAAACAATTTTTTAAATAATTAAAAAAAAAATCCGTTTCTGATAAATTTCTGTTTACTTCAACAAATTGCCAAATCATACTTGTATACCCCAATATTACATTTGTCGCGGTAATTGGTCCCTAGCATCGTTAAAAGACATGTCTAAGCATCGGTTTTTATGACATGTAATAATAACCCACCCGCTTCCACCCTCTGACCTTATTTTTATATATTAAGTGATGTTTATTTTTTAATCTAGACATACCCACATGTATATTTCTACTCCTGAATGTCCCACTTTAACTTACGAGAAGAGGTTTTTTAAATTTCGCTAATATATCATTTTTATCATTAGTTATCTATCATGGCCTGATGAGGTACAATCTCTATATCGTGTGTGTGTGTGTGGGGGGTGTATATATATGTGTGTGTGTGTGTGTGTCTGTGTGTGTACCGACGACATATCAATTAAATTGATGCCTTCCACATGTGTTGCCTACGTACGATCTGCAACAGAAAACTTCTTCATCGAATAAGAAACTGAAGTTCTGACTAAATGCAATATGGCGGCTATTGAAGAGATTCTCATGAAAATCCAATGAAACTCGGTTTCATATTGACTGCTGACCTGAGATGGAACAAATACATTGAGTCAATAGTTTCGTCCACCGCAAGAAAAGTTGGCTCCCTGTGCCGCGCCAAGAAACTTTTCTCGCCGGAGTCAATCCTTCAAATCTACAAATCAACCATTCGCCTTTGCATGGAGTATTGCTGCCATATATGGTCTGGATCCCCTTCTAATTGCCTCAAGGTCCTTGATAAAATCCAAAGACGGAGATGCAATGTAATTGGCCCTGATCTGGCATCTCGTCTGCATTCGCTCTCTCACAGACGTGCCGTCGCCTCCCTCTGTCCTTTTTACAAATACTTACACGGTAACTGCTCCGAGGAGCTGCTTTCGCTGGTCCCCAGTCTTTATAAATTTAAGCATCTTGCTCTCACCATTTCACTGTTGAAACTGTTAAATGTAGCCATCTCTTCTACTCCAATAGCTTCATGTTTCGCACTTCTCGCCTGTGGAACTCTCTCCCCTTTTCTTGTTTCCCTGATAGCTATAATCTCCAACTATTCAAATGTAATGTCAATCGACGTCTCCAGATGCCCTGATCTATTCCCTATCCTTCTCTTCATCCTTTCCTCTATCACTCCTATTTTCCATCGCTACAACTCTCTGTAACCCCTTGCGTGCTAATGGCTTCCCGCTTTGCTTGGGGTGAAACACTAAACAAAAAAAAAAAACAAACAAAAAATGGGTGAGCAGAATATCTTTCTTATGTAAGCGATAGCAGAGTTCTAAGACAACTTCTCTTTGGCTAGCTTTTAACAAGCAGGTCAGTTGGAAGGCCATTCTTGCATTACAAAGAAAAACTCAAAGACTATCTGAAGCGATGCAGCCTCCCCCTTTTCTTCCTGGAAAAACAAAGCGGCAGAGAGAAGTAGCTAAGCGCCAGTCCTGCTTCTCATCCATACAAAGGTTTGAGCGAGGTCGACTTGAACATCGGGATCAACCTAATGCAAATATTAAAGAAAGTTGGCAGCATAATTTTCCTCACAATCATAGCTTTACCTGCCGCTGTGACTTAGCCGCAAGCAGTATAGCAGGCCTTGCTCTCCACTTGTGGCAAGTGATCTTCAACCACTGGAGAAAAATGGCTAAACGACATGTTTCATCTGTCTAAAAATTTGCAAAACACTTGCAGGACTCGGGAAACACATACATGTCCATCAAATTTGAGGGCCTCTTCATTTTACTGAGATCTCATTTGTCGTCTACGTCGAGAGTCTATCTCCCCTCTCTCTCTCTCTCTCTCTCTCTCTCTCTATATATATATATATATGAAGAAATATAGTCTTAAAGTGTGCTATATTTATGGGATAAAGTGCTGAATATCAGAGATTGAGCGTCTGTAAACAGGAGTTGCCTGACGATTGCATCTAGCATGAAACAGACTGTCGCCTCTAAGTGTTGACTTCTATGTTCACTTATATATATATATATATATATATATATATATATATATATATATATATATATATATGAATGATAGAAATATAGTTTTAAAGTATGCTGTATTTATTGATAAAATTATATCATGGAGAGTGCTGAAAACTGCGGTCAAGCCTGAAACGATTTATCGCGAGTTTATTTCAAGATGTTACTCGATAAAATATGTGAAAGGTTGGGTAATTATGCGAAAGCCGAGAGTAATCCGTTGTGTACAACCACAACAAACCCTGCTTAAGGTTTACAGAAAAACTGAAAACTAACTCTGTGAATTTTCGTGACCGTATTTATAATAGCGTATAGGCTCCAGGAAGCTAAAAGTTAGAATTACTAAACTCAGAAGTTTATTGGTTAATAAATATGTTTCCCTATTTTTAAATATCTATTTTTAAGACAGAAAATATTGTTAATCTGGAGTGAGCTCTCGAATTTCGTAGCAGACAAAAAAGATAGTTGTTTAATTTTTCAATCGGTCTAGGAGCGTTTGAGACCACATCGCTGATTGGTTAATATATGCGAATGTGGAAATTCAAATTGGACCTTACTTTTTGCACAAAAGAGTGTCATTTTAGGTTTTCAGCGATATATATATATATATATATATATATATATATATATTGTCGGACTTTGTCTATTTCATAATATATATATATATATGGAGCCTCGTTAAAAATTGTAGAAAAAATTAGTAGATTTAAGTAATATCACTGTCAATATAAATGAATTCTGCCGTCGATTTCGACGTATGAGGGTCTTGCAGCTTAACCAATTGATTCAGTTATGAGTTTTGTGCGATAATCTTAATTGGCACTTAATACCCACTAGTGATTTGCAAAGGGGGCCGCATATGGAGCAAGATTGAGGATTGTGGGATGAGGTCAATGTTAGATTGGCTGGCATTTTAGATCGTGCTCTCGTTTCTTGAAGTCGATTCAGGTTAGCAGATTGAAAACTGCTGTGTCCATTAAACACGTTGTCTCCAATCCACCTGCTCCAAGGCGAAGCGCTCGAGGGTGTTATGACATATATTGACAGCTGACAAGTTGCTCTTCAGCTTGTCTTTGTATCTAAGCCATGGGCATCCTACATTCCTGTTGCCCTGATCTAACTGGCTGTACATTAGGATCTTGGGGAGCCTGTCATCGGACTTTCTCAAGACATGACCAGTCCACCGCAACTGAGACTGTATGAGGAAAGTCTCGATTCCTCCAATATTACACCTGTTGAACATGTCTACATTGGATGTCCTGTCTATCAATATATCTATCAATATATATATATATATATATATATATATTACACGCATTCATAAAACAACGTAAATGACTTCTCGTTAAGTAGACGCATTCATGCTTTTCTATTGTAGTAACTCAATCATTTCTATTGTGTTGTAAAGAACAAAAACCAATTATTTTGTAGGACATTGTTTCGCGAGAATCTTTGTAATTAGTTTCTTTCAACTTGAAAGAAACCTAATGTTCAATAATAAAACGTATTTTAAATTTGTAGAGCTGTGTTTGAAGATTATTTCTTTCATCGCTTACCGTACGATATGCAGATGTCTATGTAAAGGAATATATTTGGTGAGATGAGGAATCTTCGAGAAAGGCATATGGTATTCTCCTTCTTTAATTGAATTATGTATTTTATAGCTTCAACAGTAAAACTCGTGGAAAAATATTGATTCAACTGCAATATTAGGAATATTCGCAGAATATATATATATATATATATATATATATATATATATATATATATATATATATATATATATGTGTGTGTGTGTGAATCCTCTTCTTGTTTTTAAAAAACAGTGGCTAATTTTCCTATTAATAGATTGCTCTTAAATTATGAACCCTCTTGGCTTTTAGCGTTTGTATACATCACGCATATAATACATTCAAATCTCCCTTTCTCTCCCGTGCGCCAATAGTAGGATCTCCAACTGATGCCACATTGGTCGATTTTCGATCCTGGCTTGAAGTAATCGAACGTCTAGCCACATTGAGGAGCTGTGAAACAGCGAAACAGGTATGAGGACGACTATGTATGTATGTATTTTGTGTACTAAAACACATGACATAGTTGCCTGCTATTGGATAGAGTCCCTTTACTCCGGCGAATTGGAAAACCTCTGAAAAGATGTTAAGCCATGCATTATTCAGCTAGATGTGACCGGATCCCTGATACAGGTACGTGTAGAGCATCTTACGTGCGAATACAACTCTACTCTTCGTCCCCAAAAACCTCAGTTGAACACAGGCCGGTCGGATGCAGTAGCCGTATCGTGATACGTCACCGCAGGGCTCTTGAAATCAATTCTAGGCAGTTTCAGTCCGATTACATGGTGCACTATCCCCCGCTGGAATAACTAATCATTGTTGGAGAGCATAGCGTATATGACGAGGTGTAAATAGGGCACGATACATGCGTGGTCGCCGGTCCATAATGTGCTAAGTACACCAGTAGATCCAATTATTTTATACTATTGTTCATCAGATACAAGGCCCGAGAGCCACTTATGGTAGAGAGTTACTGAATGAGGTCACTGTAAGGGCGTAACAAGAGAAGTAATATATCACGATATCAAGGATAGATAACGCTCGACCCTTGAATTGAATGAATTAAGATCACAGGGGACGATCTATAGAGTCTGTTCCTGATTTCTTGTCTGATTGGAACTTCCTCCTTACCAATGTTATATGTATGTAATATGGTGTGTCCTGTCAAGGACTGAACTGGTGCGACTAAAGAATGTAGCGCATGTGAACATTTGTAATATATATATATATATATATATATATATATATATATATATATATATATATATATATATAAAAGTGAACATAGAAGTCAACACTTAGACGCGACAGTCTGTTTCATGCTAGTGCAATCGTCAGGCAACTGACGATTGCACTAGCAAGTTTTTCATGTTTCATGTTTTTCGCCTCTAAGTGTTGACTTCTATGTTCACTTTTATATTTACACACGCCCTATCTCTGATATTGAGCACTTTATCCCAGAAATATAGCACACTTTAAGACTATATTTCTTCATAAACATCTTCTGATCCAAATTCAAATCCAGGGGCTTCTCACTCCTGTTAAAGGAACCCCTACACTTTTGACACTCTCTTCGGCTGTGTGGCATAGTCACCATAATTAGCCAATTTGTGGTGAGGTTATTTAAAACATATTTGGAGGTTTTTAATTTTGAGTTGTTATTCTCCTAGACCAGTTGCAACACAATGCTATGTGGGTGGGTGTGACTGTGTATGTGCAGCCACAGAAACCAGATACCTAAGGTTTAAAATGAATTTAAAAAAATGAAAAATCATTCTTGAAGCTTTTATTTCGTATTTGGTTGGTCCAAGCAAGAAGAAGACGCAAAGTAAGAAAACAACACTTGAATAAATAAAAAAATTAATTACTATTTTTATATCAAGTCCTTAGTACAGTAATTGGTTAAATCAAGAGTTCGCATGCAACAATTATCGATCTAGCCCGTTTTTATTCGGACGTGACACTTTGTTGACTTGATAAATTTTGTTTTGCTGATTTGGTAAAGTTCATTTTGCTGATTTGGTAAAGTTCGGCACAAGGTTGAAGTCGAGGCTTCTCGTCGGCATATAATCACGTGAGGTGTATCGCGACCTGTGACTGGAACGAACTCTCTGCTCTTTTGCTGTTGTGGTGTCCTCTCTCTAAAGAGTCTATGTTGGACTCTTCCGCCTACTATAAGTATAGTAGGAGAGAAAGCCTTGGGGGGAACAGTCGAATAGATTGAACGCTGGGTCAACCAACAGGCTCTCACTAGTCGTGTAATACTCTTCTGGTGTACTTACTGTTTAATATATGATATATCTGCAACACTTGTTTTGTTATTTCTTAACCATTTACTTGGTCACAACACTTGCTTCGAGGAATTCGTATTTATTGACGTTCTCCCAAACAGGCGTGGGCACGGCGCAATTGGAGAATTCGGTGTTCCCCACTACCCGCCATCTCCATTGTCTGGGTGCTGAGAATTAAATTACTTTATAATTTTGGGGAATTCCCTTCCGCCCCATAACCTCCACCTCCTCCTACTATCATCTCCCACTAATCCTGGGCATGGGTGTCTCCTCCACCTTGCTAGGTGACTCATCTGTGATACGAAGGTTCGATTTTGGTCGTCTTATGATCAAGCAAATCACAACGTGGGATAAGGTCAGACTAGGATCGAAGTGATCACTTCCATCGATCAGCCGCAGGTATTGGATGTCTTGGACAACTGGGGAGGGAGTAGGGCAATTTTTGGTGCCTTGACCAGGATTCATTATTCACACAAAATTATCAATAGTGTCCATAATATATCTTATTCAGAGAAGCAATTAAAAGTTTTTTCTAATTAAATAATGTCCTAGTTTTATTGCATTTTTTATTTTACGATTTAAAGCAGATTTTCGGTAAAAAGGGATCCTGTTTTGCAAATAAATTAAAAAAAAAAACAAATTTAAAAAAATGATGATTTAAATTATACAAGGAGATCTGTGTATAACTAACACAAACATTAAGCGACACAAAAATTAATTTCTCGTAATTTCATAAAATTAAGTGTCGGGTAAAAAAATTGTTTTTACCAAGATTTTTCAAAAATGGAAACATTTCTAAAATGATGTAATTCATTTGAGAAAAGGTCCTGAAAGCTTCATTAAAATCCGACAATTATTTGATTTTTGCAATGATTTCCAAATCAATGGGTGTTCACCGCCAAAAAGACGCTAAAATGTTCTATACTAATCTTCGAACGTTCTAAACAAGAACGAGAAATATAATTTAATAATCCAAAAAATCTTCTTTGGTCTTTCCTCTTAATAATAACATAATCATTTTGACGATAAAACTCTCTCTCTCTCTCTCTCTCTCTCTCTCTCTCTCTCTCTATATATATATATATATATATATGTGTGTGTGTGTGTGTGTGTGTGTGTGTGTATGTGTGTGTGTGTATGTGTGAATGTATGTGGATGTGTATAATTCGCAACCGCTCTAAAGGATTAACAACTTTTCAATATAAATTAATCTCTCTCTCACTCTCTCTCTCTCTCTCTCTCTCTCTCTCTCTATATATATATATATATATATATATATATATGTGTGTGTGTGTGTGTCTGCGTGTGTGAATGTATGTGTATGTATATAATTGTGATCGCTCTAAGAGATTCCACAACAAATTGTAATTTTAAAACATTTGTTTAGATTTTGAGGAGTGTGTTGGGTTAAGAACTTTTCAATATAAATTAATCTCTCTTTCTCTCTCTCTCTCTCTCTCTCTCTCTCTCTCTCTCTATATATATATATATATATATATATATATATATATATATATATATATATATACGTATGTAGAGGTCACCTCATAATGCCACCAATTGCTTGCTTCGTCATATGCCTGTTATGGTCAACTGAATTTTTGTAATGTGGGAACTAAAAATTAGTGTAAAAAGATAATTTAATTTAAATGCGATAGCGTTGATTTCGGAAGTACTTAAAAGTGCGTCAGAGGTCGATTTAGGGGTCAAAATTTCGATTTCCTGTCAAATAGATAGGGTTAATGAATTTACGATGGAATAGAAAAATGTTTCTGGACCTCATAAATTGTCACGAAAGATGACATACATTCTGATATCTGATACAATCTATAATCTTAAGATTATAGAACTTTATCTTAGAGCTTTTACTTCATATTGTATTAAAACTATTAAAACAGTTATGGGCATACATACGAAGTCTGATCAAAAAGTACCAGGTCTGTTACTATGGTAACAAAGCTCTAGTATGAAGAGTGAATCCACTTGGCACAGATTGACCTTCAAACTCTGTTACGTATGCAAACTAATTAATAACATTCACATTCAGTTCCGTTGATTATAGCAGTGCTTGGAAGGAAAGGGTGTAGAGTGTGGTCGTCCCACCCCACCGCAAAGTTTCCATCAGTGACCATAGCCTGTGCAACAGTTCGGGGAGCAAGTACAACATTTATCCACGTCCGACAACATCCATATTCCCCAGATCTCGTCCGTTTCGTCTTTTACCGCTTTCTAAAAATCAAATTCTACTTGAAAGGATCACTTGAACAAGGTGGCCAGGAACCCCAAGAGAATGCGACGAGGCAGCTGCTCGCTATCCCAAAAAAGGAGTTTCAAGATTTCTTCCATCAATGGAAACGACACTGGATAACGTATGTTGCGTCAGAATGGAACTAATTCGTAGGAGATTAAATGCCGAATAGATATGTGTCGTAGTTTTATTTTTATGTAGCACCAGTTCCGATACTTTTTGATCAGTATCTGTCTATTGCACAGTGGATAAAGGCGTTAGTTAGATCCAGTGACAGGACCCAAAGAGTGTCAGTTCAGTACCTGGTTAAGGCGATGTGAGTTCAATACCTGGTTAAGGCGGTGTGAGTTCAATACCTGGTTAAGGCGGTGGAGAACATGGAGAGGGGATGTAACAGGAGATAACTGACATCCATTAGACATTGCACGTGGAACTAGAACAGTCTACCCCAGTGAGCGAAATAAAGGGTTCAGTTCGACATTCCAACCACCTGAAGAAGGCCGGAGCGTAAAACGGCCGAAAAGTTGTGATAAACATGGCGACAAAGTCCGAATAATGTAAATAGTGTACTTTTTGATCAATCTTCGTACATTTTTTTTATACATTCCTTAATTCCCATACTGCATCAGAAATGGATTTTCAAGGACCGTAGAACTTTCCAGAAACTTCTCAATTATTACACATTATATAAGTAATATGTCTTTTCAAATAAATCGATTCTAAACTAAGCTTTGTCCGCAACACTTAGGAAATGATGTGGAAAGGATGATGTATAGAAATGATGTATAGAGATGATGCTTATAGGGGATGACGTTTTAAGGCAAAACTCCTATAAAAGAAATTGACTTGTCTTTTTATTTGATGTTTTTCAATTTTCTCTCATGAAAACCAGATTAAAGAGTTCTTCGAAAACATTTCACATCTAAACCTTCGGAATTTTAATAAAAAAATATTGAAGAGATGCCCGATAAATGACAACACATCATTGTAAATAATGGTGACTATAGAACTGAATTGAATCTGAGGAAGTCTTTCTAACCATACCGAAACGCGTTATCATGTCACTCAGTTTTCCAATTTGACGAATTTATAAAACTTTGTCTGGATCCTATATCCACTTTATACATACATTGAAGATACGGAAAACAAAAAGACATACGATATATGAATCTTTTACTTTCAACCAATTCTGTTTACTTCAAGATTAAATCGCTAATACTTTTCACTAAACAACATTTTGAGTTATGAATGCTATTTATACGAAACGAAAAACAAAACGATATACCTAAGATATACGAATCTTTTACATTCAACCAGTTCTGTGAAATTGGTTAGGGATTTACCCTAAATTCTATGCAAAAGAGCTGGGGGAATATTATAAACAAATTTCGCGAGAAAAGAAAAAAACTGAAAAGCAAAGAAAACAGCATCAATTAAAATAACAGCTTTTATACAAAAGCCGCACAATTTTGTTCTTTCACCCCCAACCGAGGGACGCCAACTTAACAGGAAGAGTGTGAACGATTGAAGCATATGCCGAAATAGACAGCCATATATTTCTTTCGGTCGGATCTGAAGAAGTCGATGTAACGATACCGAAATGCGTAATAAAATCAATAAAAAGGTTTTCCATTTTGTTAAATTTATAAAATGTTGTCTGAATTCTATATCCTATTTCTACACATAGAATTGAATAAAACGTAATTGTAAATTACTTTTGAAGAATAAAGCTGATGAATAAAGATGGAAATGATTTATCGTCAACATAGCAGATTACCATTCCTGTCTTTTTTATTTGAAAACATCACACCTTAGGCTTGAATTCTCTTGTTTATGTTATGTTCTCCTGTTAAAACTCATTTATCCTGCACGGAAATTTCTTCAAGATTGACTGGAGTTGTTCTTAACGACCGGTTGAAGTATGTTTGTGCCAAATGCTGTCAGAGGCTGGCAACGAATATGTTCTTATCAGGCTGGAGAATCGAGGACAAGGAAGAGTCTTGGAGAAAATGACATAAAATATCCAAATTGCGGAACCGACGTCGTTGTTTGTAAGCTTATATTCGGACGTTGTCTTATTTTATCAGACCACTATCGAAAGGAAAATGGGAAAAAAAGAAGATTACTCTTAATGTGAAGGTAAGAAGAATTCCAAACGAAACTGGATGTCATTTTTGGTTGCAAATGTCTTGGAATTGTATATATATATATAACCATTGATTATTTTTCTTTCGCTTTCGCTTACTTTTTCACTTTTCGCTCTTTTAAGATTTCTTTTTACTTTTTTTCTGCTTGTTGTCGAATTTTATTCTTTTACTCCGTTTTTCTTGCTTTTTGTCTGCTCTTTTCTTTTTCTTTCTTTGTTTCTTTGCTTATTTCCCACTGATTTTACTTCTTTCTTTCTTTCTTCCTTCTTTTCTTCCTTTCTTTCTTTCTTTTTTCTGTTTTCCTCTATTCTTTGATTCTTTTCTGCTTATTTCCACTTATTTGACTATATATTTCCTTATTTTCTTTTTTATTTTACTCCTTTTCTTTCTTTCTTTCTTTCTTTCTTTCTTATTTCCTTCTGTTTTGCTCTTTATCGGTCTTTATTTTTATATTTCATTCTTTCCCTCTTTGTTTGTTTGTTTGTTTCTTTCTGGCTTGATTTCTTATTTCCGTCTGATATTATTCCTTTCTTTCTTTTTGCTTATTTTCTTTCTTTCTTTCAGTTTATTTTCTTTATATTTTACTTTCTTTTTCTCTTTATATATATATATATATATATATATATATATATATATATATATATATATATATATCTGTGTGTGTGAGTGTGTGTGTGTGTGTGTGTATGTATGTATGTAGGTATGTATGTATTACTCATACTTCTTTTATTAAAGGAGTTAAAATATTTTTCCACATTTAAGTTTTCCTCTTTCTTTCTCTTTTCCCCCCATTTTTTCTTCTTTGTTCTTTACATTCGATAGTC